>WSYH01014526.1:0-15499 GCA_036426205.1 Ascaphus truei | reverse complement strand
AAGACCATTGCGCAGCCACACGAACCACTGAACGCCTCCAAAAAAAGATCAAAATAATAAACTTACAAACATATTGTGTCAGTGTTCCTTTGAGAGAATCTGTGCTTTAACCAACTTCTTTTTTTCAGATATCACGATTCCCACGTGTTTTCCTTTAAATGTCAGTCCACTCTTCTGTTCACTCACAGCAGATCCCCTTAGGGATATTCCCCGTGTGTTCCCAGAAAGGAAATAACAAGGGAAATGATGGTGCAGATTTGATAAAATTTAATAACAATAAAATATAATAAAAACAGCCAAATGCTTACTCACATAAGGCAGGCTGTGAAAAGACAGCTGACAATGTGCCGTCCGCAGCTTGATACAGTCTGGGGCAATGATCTCTGTGGCAACTATACTCTCACTACTCACAAACCCCGGTGTTAGCGTCAGACTCTGCGCAGCTGCCTGATAACGCTCCCCTTCCCGGTTCTCATGTGCTAGTGTAGCTTGCAGTGTTGCAACCAGTACTTGCGTGCTGTCTCTGCTCCCTGCTCCACGAGGCAGACACCTCTCTCAGCGCAACTTGATGAAATCACGCTGCCGCCAAAGCGTTCCCAGCTGATCTCTAGCTACTGACGGACGTGCTCGCTCCAACTCCTCCCTCTCCAAACGCGTTTCGTGACTCAATGCGGTCACTTCATCAGTGGTGAGGGGGAGTTGCTACCTACTGACCTATAAATACCCTGGAGGGTACTATACAGTTAATTGAACACACAATTAGCTAATACAATTAACTGCCCACTACCAGCCTGATTACTACTAGTAGGGAATCATGCACTAAGATTGGAAGGCAATATCTTCAGCACATCTTTGTAACAATACCCCGAAGGGTTAAATACATATATCAATACATAAATCCACAATTAATCAATAAAATGTACATAATCATAACATCCTGGTTGATAACACTAGAGATTTAACCCTGGGATTAAGTGGCAGCAAACCCAGCACATATTACTTGAACAAAATAGAATTCCAAATGGAATGATTAATAACTAGCCAATGCATGTACAATTGATGAACCATAGATTACCAACTAAAAAAAGCATACTAAATAAATCTATATGACGGGGAAGGGGGTCCTTTAATCTGCTAGAAAAGAGGCCAGATCGAAATCTATATTTAAGCCATGGGGTGACAAGGTCTTAAGGGTATAGATCCAAAAGGTCTCCCTTTTGGATAGGTAATTCAACCTGCCACCTCCTCTCCAATTAGCTTTTGGGCACTCTATACCCCTACAGATCAGTCCCTCTGAATTTTGGTTATGTTTGTTTTTGAAATGATTAGAAACACTATGTGTTTCTAACCCCTTACGTATATTGTAAACATGTTCTGCCAATCTACGTTGTAGCATTCTCCCCGTCCTCCCCACGTACTGCAAGCCGCAGGGGCACTCTAATAGATACACACAATACTTACTTTTACAATTAATAAATGTGTCTATCTCGTAGCTTTTACAAGTTATATTTGACTGAAATTTGTTACCTTTAACACTAAAAGAACATCCAATACATTTCCCACATGTATAAAAACCTTTTAAATTAGATAGCCATGTTGTACTTTTATATTTGGGCCCACTTAGAGGACAGCAAGGCGATATTTTATTTTTCAGGTTTTGGGTGCGTTTCTATACAATTTGAGGATATTTAGGCAAAAAGGTACTTAGTATCGGATCTCTCAGGAGAATCCCCCAATGTTTACTCATAATTTTCTTAATTTCTGGGGCCATGCTGTTGAACTTAGTAATAAATGGGATGAATTCTCCTTGTGCAGTGGGTGTACTCTTTTAGAATTGATAAGAGTTAATCTATCTACATTTTTAACAGTACACAGGGCTTTGTTAACCCTTTCCCTGTTATAGTCTCTCTCGATGAATTTATCTCTAAGAGAGTTTAACTGTTCCAGACAAACCTTATCCTGGGAGCAATTCCTTTTTATTCTTAGGGCCTGTCCCTGAGGGATATTCTGTATCCACTTAGGATGGTGGTGGCTCGAAGCCAGCAAGTACGTATTCGCATCCACCTCCTTGTGGTATGTTTTAGTATGTATCAGATTGTTCTCCACATACAGGGTCAGGTCCAAGAAGTTAATACTTTGACGACTGCTACTAAACGTAACTTTTTATGTTAAAGGGGTTTTCATTCAAATAGAGTTTAAATAACTCCAGTTCTTCCACCTTACCTCTCCAGACACACAGCACATCATTGATACATCTCTTCCAGAGCACCAGGTTTGCACCATATGGGTTATCATTCCATATATAGCCACGCTCCCACATGGCCATGAATAGGTTAGCGTAGCTTGGTGCAAACATAGTGCCCATCGCAGTGCCGATGTCTGGAGAAAGTATTCCCCATCATAATTAAAATAATTGTGGGTGAGGATATGGTGAATTCCCCCCAAAATAAAAGATTTCAAATCATCCCCCACATTTATATCTCCCTCAAGCGTTAATTGTACAGCTTTCAAACCATCAATGTGTTGAATAGAGGTGTAGAGGGACACCACGTCACATGTAACCCAAATACATTGCTCGTCCCATTCAATGTCTTGAATTAATTTTAGAACATGTGGTGTCGCTTAGGTAAGAAGGTGTCTCCTGGACATATTTTTGTAGTAGATGATCTAAACATTTACTCAGATTTGACGTGAGTGAACCTTTGCCCGATATGATAGGACGGCCGGGGGGTCAGGTTGGGTTCTTATGGAGTTTGGGAATAAAATAGAATACCGGTATTCTAGGATTTTTAACTATCAAAAAATCAAGTTCTCTTTTAGTGATGATTTCATCCTCAAATCCCTTTTCCATGATAGTGGTTAACTCCCTTCTAAACACCTCTGTTGGATTACCTACAAGTTTTTCCTAGGTTAATGGGTCACCTAGAATTCTATTAGATTCCTCTCTGTAAATAACTTGTATCCATCACAATCAGACCCCCCCCCCTTGTCCGCTGATTTAATCACAATGTCTTTATTATCAGTCAACGACTTTACGGCTTCCTTCTCCTCTTTTGTCAAATTTTGCTTTTTGGCTTTAAAATAATTTCCTGCCATTTCAAGGTCATTGATAACCATATCTGTGAAAGTATCAATGTAGTTCCCTTTTATGGCTCTAGGGTAAAAAGTTGTTCTGTTTTTAAATGGCGTTAGAGGATTGTCCACTTTTCCCTTTGGGAATTGTATTATAAATTCTACTGACGGGGTCTCTAAGGAAATACTTTTTTAATGTCAACCTCCTGACAAATTTGTGGACATCAACATAAAGTTCAAAAGGGTTTGGGCCACGGACTGGGGCAAAATTCAAGCCTGTCTCTAAAACTTTGGTTTCAGCCTGTGTTAGCTTATATGAACTAAGATTAAAAATGTTAGTTTTTTTATCTACACTGGCGACACACTTTATTCGAGCTCGGCTAGTCCCACGAATTCGGATATACCCGGGTGTATTGAGGTTTGTGACTGTTTTCTGCCCGAGTGCATTGGGTTATTTTCCAGACAGGGATTGAAGCATTTTATTCCCTCTGGCTGCAATACTGCACAGTATATATATATATATACTGCATTACAATTCATGAATTTATGCCATCTGGTAGACACGCGAAGCATTGCAGCCTATTAAATCCTAATCATTATCATTTAACAGATCAGCCGCCCATCAGCCAGGCATGAACCCAGGCTGGGAAGGCAAATGCAACGGGGCTTGTCAGAGGTGAGGAGCGGCGCATTCCATGTATCTGCCAGGTACATACCGGGTATTTGCTCGAATAAAGTGTGTCGGTGCAGTACCAATGTTTTCCTGGATCTTGCCTTTTTCTTTCTCTTTCGTGTCCCTCCCCTCTTTCCTCTATATCGTCTGTTCTGGACCGTTTTCTCTCTAGTGTCCTTTGTTTTATTAATGAATTTCCTTTTTCTCTCCACTGTTCTCTCAGTGGTTCGTGATCCCGGCGATACTCTAAAAAATGAGTGGAACCCCTATTTTGCTCTTTGGGTCTCTCATTTGGTCTATGAATATGGGATATTTCCCTGTAGCCTCTAAAGACTTGATCTCTATCATCTAATCTGTGTTCTATCACCCCCAGTCTAATAGGCAAACTGAGAGACTAAATCAAACGCTGGAACAATACCTACGGTGTTTTATTTCCGATTCCCAGGATAATTGGGTTGACCTGCTACCTTGGGCAGAATTTGCAACCAATTCACTTCGTAATGAATCAACGCACGAAACCCCGTTCTTCGTGAATTATGGTTTCCACCCAAGTCGACTGCCAATCTCAAACATTCCGATAGGAGTGCCGGCGGCTGATGAACGGGTAACTACTCTTCAGGAGTCATGGATCAAGATCCAGTCCGCGCTTCTTAGCGCCGCTCAGAAATTCAAGTCTCAGGCAGACAATCGTCGTCAACAGGCCCCTAATTACAAATCAGGGGACCAAGTTTGGTTTTCGTCCAAAAACATCAAGTTGAAGTCTCCGACCCCGAAATTGGCACCCCGATTCTTAGGGCTTTTTCTGATCCAGGAACAAATCAATCCTGTGGCATTTCGTCTGCAACTTCCGTCTTCCATGAGGATTCCAAACGTATTCCACGTTTCCTTGCTCAAGCCATTCATCCAGAGCAAACAGTTCCCTGCTAAAACCCATAAACCCAAACCAGTCACGGTCCAAGGACACCCTGAATTCGAAATCCAGACAATCAAGGATTCTCGCGTATCCAGAGGAAAGATACAATTCCTTGTTCACTGGAAGTGTTATGGCCCAGAGGAACGCTCTTGGGTACCTAAGGAGGGCATCCATGCTCCAGTTCTCTTGGATCGCTTCCATAAGAAATTCTCACAGAAGCCTTGGATGGATCGTCCGGAGGTTGATCCTGAAGGGGGTGGGAGGGTACTGTAAGGAATCGGGGACCACGTCACTGCGACGTGACCCCTCCTTACCCACTACCAGTACTGCAGCTACTGCTGCCTCTGTCCCTCATCGCTACCCCTGTCGGCGCGCGGCACTTCCTGCTACTCACGCCGTGGCTGCCATCTTGGATTCTCGCACCGGCGCTACAGAGCGTGCATCTATCCCTGGCACTTGTAACACGCACGCCATGCCTGTCTCCGCCCCCCGCTCAGCCTGGAAGTTCTTGCCACTCTCCTGCACTCTCAGCTGAGCCATGTTACTCCCAGCCTCTCAGGAACTGCTCCTCGTCACGCCCCCATCCATATTGGTGGATACCGCTTTAAATACCCTGCTCTGTCACTTCCTCCTTGCTCTGCATATCTCCTTGCTTCCTGTGTAGCCGGGAAACTGTGTAGTGCTCCTGTTTGTCTTTACCCCTACAGATTTGAACCGGCTTGTCTGACTTACCTCGCTGGCTCCCGACTTCGGCTTACCCATCACGATTCTTACCTCTCAGACCCTTGGACACGGAAACGGATTTGACTACGGAACTCTCTATACTCCTGAACTAGGCAAGTACAATGACTATTCTAAATCTTAATCCAGGCCTGGCCACGCTACAATCACATCCCGGACCCGCTCCCTCTGCTGTCGGTGTGTATATACAACATCCCACCTCAGTACAGGGGACTGGCCTGGTCTGCGGGCTGCACAGCGTGACACCCTGCAGCTGGCCCAAACTCTCACCCAGAGAGATAAAGTCACAGTAGATAGAAAAACGACCTATAGTGCACAGGAGAGAATAAAACAAAACATAGTGTAATCTGTAAACACTAATTGCATATTCCTGCTATAAAGAAATGCACTTACAGGATATCAAATCAATTCGTGCAAAAAGCAGATGGTATCAGCTGAGTATACTCTTCAGATAATCCACAATTCCAATTTCTTGAAGACTGTTGAGCTGTAGTATGCTCTCAATTGGATATGATAAAGGATAAGGAAAAGAAAGAAAGTGAGACAGCGCTCTCAAGTACAAACAATTTATTAAGCTAAAACAGCAAGGATATATCCGTGATAGTGGAGCCCCACTCTAGCTCTCTCCTGCATGAAACACTCACACCATTTCCTGAACGGACGCCCTGCATCCTTTTCTCACGTTGGTGAGAGACTGAGTGGCCACTTCTGGAAAACTCCCCTGCTATCCTTTGAGGAAATCTCACGAGACGCGAGGAGAAGCATCACGTGATCGGAAGAGTCAGTGTGTGAGGAGACACCGGCAGAGAGAGACGCGGGTCGCCTCTCCTAACAACTGTGGATCTCCCAAACATCACACGGACTATCTGAGGACTGTGACACCATGAGGAAAGGACACAGGGCGTCCGTTCAGGAAACAGTGTGAGTGTTTCATGCAGGAGAGAGCTGAAGTGGGGCTCCACTATCATGGATATATCCTTGTTTTTGCACGAATTGATTTGATATCCTGTTAGTGCATTTCTTTATAGCAGGAATATGTAATTAGTGTTTACAGATTACACTATGTTTTGTTTTTTTCTCTCCTGTGTGCTATAGGTCGTTTTTCTATCTACTGTGAAAATAGTTCAAAATTGTTGGGTCCGACTGTTGGTGCAAAGGATAAACCTTTTGTAATGAGATTGGTCTGCGGGGTGCTGAGATTTACAGAGCTTAAATTAAAAATACACGTAGTTTCTATTTTGCACTTTTTAATTCTCTTTCCTTTTCCTCACCCCCACTTCCCTCTAAGCTTCTATCTCTTTGTGAGCTTGTTTTCTCCTCTCGCAAGGGAGCAAACCGATTCTGTTTCCCACAAACGTGAAGACTCTCCTCTCTCTAAAAAAATCACTACAGTACATCCTGTAGCACCAATTGGAGAGGGTGATCTTCTTGATCTCGAATCCCTCTTAGGCTCACATCTTTCTCTATCTCTTCTTTGTTCTCTCTCTCTCTTCGCTGTTCTCTCTCTATGTTGTTCTCTCTTTTTTTGTTGTTCTCTCTCTTTTTGTTGTTCTCTTTCTTTCGGCTGTCTTTTAAAATAGCCTGGTGTGGTATCCCTTTTCTGTACATACTGTAGGGATAAGTATATCTAGAATCCTTGCTATTATCCCTCCAAGAAGATCTATAGTTTTGATCTTGTCATGGGCTACAGTTTTCACCTCTGTGTAATTTGTGTGGATAGTAGGGTTTAGAATGTGGATGATGAAAACTATCTTTATTTAAATCATCTCCTACTCTTTCTTGTCTTCATATTTATCTTTGTTTATCTTTTCATTTTTTGTTTTCCAATTTCTTTATTCCCCTTTTATTCGTCCGTTAAAAGTCATAGTGACCTATGACCAAACCTATTCTTTTTATATTGAAACAATTTTGATTTAAAAAAATATAAAAAATTATTTTTATATTGAAACAATTTTGATTTAAAAAAATGACTAGACTTTGTATGACTGAGCAGAATATTCTTCTTTGAAAAGCAAAAGGGCAAGTTTTAATCTGCATAGTGCATGATTGTTTCGACGTAATTTCCGGGGAAAAGGCCAGTTACTCCATTGGAGACCCCTTCGTACCAGCCGTCATCGTTCTTCTTTATTACGTAAATGATTGATCCCTCCATAAAGGACAGCTCATCTTCTTTGTCTTTTGAATAGTCATATATGGCGTCTGTTTCGTCTCTTTGGAATTTTCTACTTTTATTAGAACTTACTTATTTTTCTAATTTATCTATTTTTCTTCGTAATTCACAATCTTTTTCTTTAAATTTGGCAGTATTCTCTAGATGGGCTAGTTTATCTTCAATGATTGTAACTTCATTATCAATTTCTTCCATCTGCTTTTTATGTTGGTTTATAATTAATGCCATTAAGTCAGATGAGCATTTATCCAGAATCTTATTCCAACTTTTAATGAACTCCTCATCATCAAGATTGAATGAGGTGTTCTTTAAAATTCTTAGCCCTCTAGGGATTCTATCACATTCAAGATATTTGTTTAGAAAACTTAAATCTACAGTGTAGCCACTTTCTGGTATCTTTAATTAACAATTTTTCTAATTTGTAGAATTCTTCCTCTAAGAGGTCATTTTGTTTTAGTTCCTGTGTAACTTCCTTTTCAATAAGGTTGAGTTTTAGATTTCTAGAAAACCTTTTAGCAAGTATATTACAGTAGGTGAAGTGACCATATTGTGAATAAATTACAAGCAAGTGAAAAATGCAGCCATCAAATCAAATACAAAAAAACCCTAGTAACCCAAGTGATTCGGATAAGTGCTAAAATTACATAAGTGTTAATGGTGCTCAGTGTAAACTATTAAATAATGTAAGGTGAAGTAACATAAAATCTCAACCTCCAAAGGGAATTTACGGATTCCCTATAGCAAGTAGAAACATCCAGGATATGAAGGGAGCATATGTCAGGAACACCCCAAAAGAAAAGAAAGATATCTAGTGCAATACTGTCACACAAATGATGAATGGAGGGGAACAGATCTTGGCTCCTATGAAGAACCTACTTTCAAAAGGTAAGTTGTAAATCAGCGATATCAGGAGACTAGGCAGCAGGTTCTTTGAAGGATACTTTTAATTTAGGTCAAACTCAGGAAGAGAGAAAAACAACGAAGAGATCCAATAGTGCTGACCAATAAGGACGTTTATAAAATGATGAAAAAAACTACAATATATGTACTCACAATGTGTACAATATACACAGGCACATCAGAACATGGTAAGCTGTATAAAGATCTCACGCCAGAGAGGTAAGGTTTGCAGGCCGTCGGTCTTCCACAGCATCCATCTCCCCACAGCAATAAGTGGTCATAAGTCACTTCCTGATACAAACTCAAGTCTCGGTGCCGTCAATTAAATCGTTGCACCCTCGCCAGAGTTGTAAAATGGATTTGAATACCCTAATGAATTTTTCCTGAATGATTCCATTTCCTGTGTGAAAGATACTATAAATCATGCTAATTATCACGTGTACACAAATCACCATCCAAGATCATGCAAAAACATGAATATTATTTGCCCACAAATGTCTAAAAGTTGTACACCCATTATAATATGAAATGAATAACAATGAAAACAGGTGAGTTTGAGTGTCCGTAGAAAGATTAAATAATGCGAAAAAGAATGGGCATATGATAAATTAGCCCGGTAACTGGTAAAATTTTTAAAAGTTTGTTCTGGCCAGACGAATGAGTTTTTTTAAACCAGGAGATATTCTTTTTCCTTCTGCTCAAATGTCTGCAAGAAAGATAATCAGAATAACAGCAGCACAGACCACGCCTCCCCCTCTTCTCAGCTTGAGGAATGTGCAAAAGATACGAAAGTTAACTCAAAAACTCCAGAGCACCAAAATTAGTTTTAAAAACAGGTTATTAATAAGACTAAAGAAAGAGAAGGACATTTTTGTTAATTTAATTGCAGGATGAAAGTGTTTTGTAATAGGTGAGAAATGTATTTTCTTTTGTTTATTTGTTATTTTTGTGAAGTTGGTTGGTTGTGTATGAGAGAAGTTTTGTGTCCTGTATGGTGTTTCTCTTTGTGTGTAACCAGTAAAAACACATTTCAAATTTATTTCTATAGGATTAGGATATGTTTGGGAATATTTTTTGTTTAAAAATGCTGGTAAAAGCACACACGCACTGTTTTAATTATATATTGTATTGTATGTCTTTATGTATATAGCGCCATTAATGTGCATAGCGCTTCACGGGAGTGGTGCACGTGGTATTCATATAGGTAGCAAATGGTATAGGTAAAAGGTCATGGAATAAGTGATCAAGACATAAAAGTAACATTAAGGAAGAGGAGTCCCTGCTCTGAGGAGCTTATAATCTAATTGGTAGGTAGGGAGAGCGTACAGAGACAGTAGGATTTGATCAGAAGCCAGGAGAGGGATTTCAGGAGGGGAGATGCAGAATCGGAGTTTAAAGAGTAGAGTGATTCTGGCAGCAGCTTTTAGGAAAGATTGTAGGGGACACAGGTGAGAGGCAGGAAGGCCTGACAGCAGGAGATTACAGTAATCAAGACGGGAGAGAATGAAGGCCTGAATCATAATTTTAACAGTTGAGCATCAGAGGAATGGGCATATCTTTGTGATATTGCGGAGGGGAAAAAAAGTGACAGGTTTTAGAAATGTTTTGAATGTGAGAGGAGGGTATAAGAGAGGAGTCGAGTGTAACCCCTTAGCAACGTGATTGGGCTACTGGATGAATGAAGAAAGCACCTCTACCGATGGGGAGAGGTAGATCAGCGGGCACTACGGTGCAGGAAGAAAAATGCTGAGGCTGGACTGTGCTGTACACGAAATCCTTTATTGAGACATGGATAAAAAGAGGAGGGGAAGCATGCCCCTGCACCTCTAACGCGTTTCACAAGGCGATTGGTCTTTTTCAAAGAGTAACATTACCCGTGCATTAGACACTGAAATACCGGAAGTAAACCGGACGTGACGTCACTCAGCCAATGAACTGCGAGTATGCCACGAACGGCATGATGGGAATCTGCGTTCATGGCTGATGGGCGCTCGCACGGCACACAGAGGCATCAGTGTCATGCGCAGTAGGGACCAATAGATTAAAAACGGAGATTATTCATTTTGCAATCCACATACAACTGTAATAGCAGTTAGTATTAATTAGTTAACATACTGTATGTCCCAAACATAAGGTGACATATATGTTATAGTATATACAAAAGAATTCATTAATTATCTGTGTTTATGTAACTGCAGATGGCAAACTTATAATTACAGTGATTAATTAAAAACAAGTAATGGCAAGGGTTAATGATTATTTCCAAATACATAGATATTAGTATTCAAGTTACTTCATAACAATACAATTAGTGCATTTATATAGACAGTTAAATTAAATCATGGTCAATTCAAATAGAAAATGTTAATAATATTAATGGCACCAATACAATTCATATTCAAAGTTGAAGCAAATATAGCAGCGATTGCCAGACAATTCTGCAATCAATGTAAAATCCATTGATATTAACAATGATATTTACATCATAATAAACAACACCAATATGAATACTAAAGACCTAAATTGATAATGTGTTCTCAAAGAATGAGGGGGGGGAGGAGTGAAGGGCGGAAGGGGGAGGGAAAGGGGGGGAAGGGGGGTAGAAGGGGGGGGGGGATCCTGGAACACAAATTCCGTATGTAATCCAAGATACTTATCAAAAAATGTACATTGTTATCATGTATCAAACATGTAGGATCATATAGTGACCTGTGTTATGCGAATGAACAGATTGTCATAATACACAAGGCATTAAACAGGGTCCAAAATGTCCTAACACATTGAGGAGAGAGATATATGTTGGAACTAGGAGGTACACAAAAAAAGGGGGTTTTACCATTCTATTTGTCACCTATACATGTTATGAACTCATATTATTCAAACATATTGATTGTTGTTTCAGAATAGTGTGTCTATGGACAAGCCACATGGGCGAACAATATACATAAGAACATATATATATATATCAGGGTTCCCAATGGCAAGAATACATAGTTTTAAGGTTTTTTAAAGAAAATGTTTTATCTCCCAGTCTACGTTGATACCTCGGGGTGTCATGATATCCAATGTGAAGATCCAGAACATTTCCTTTTGATTAAGGATGCTCTGACGATCTCCACGTCGGACTAGGAGTGGAATGTGTTCTAAGCCACTAAAGGTGAGAAGATCTAAATTTCCTTTAGAACAATCCATAAAATGTCTTGCCACTGGGAACCTCTGATCTTTGTTCTTAATGCTTCTAATATGTTCCATTATTCGAAGCTTTAATGGACGTATTGTTCGTCCTATGTAGCTCATCTACTGGATGAATGATTGTACTTCTAACAGTAATGTGGAAGAAGGTAGTAGGGCCAGGTTTGGGAGGAAGTATGAGGAACTCTGTCTTTGCCATGTTAAGTTTAAGGCAGCGGAGGGCCATCCAGGATGAGATTACAGAAAGACATTCAGAAACTTTGGTTTGAACAGCAGGTGTAAGGTCAGGGGTTGGAAAGTAAATTTGTGTGTCATCAAAAAGAGGTTCCAGGAAAGAGCCCTGGGGTACCCCCACAGAGAGATCTCCCACGAGGAGGCCCCGCAGCCGACGACAAATTGTTACCGTTTTATTTGTCTTTGAGTGTATGTTATGTTTTCCCAAGTGTTTCCCCTCTTGTATTTTCCTTGTGTGTCATGCCCAACCTTATCCCATCCCAACCTCTACTATCCAGGAAGAGCGAGAACGAAGACGGAATCGAAGAAGAAGGTGGTGCTGGACACAAGAAGCTGGTAGGAAACAACGAATCAGCCGGAGAACAAAGATCACGAGTCAGAGACCCCATAAAATATGATGAATAAAGAAATTAGGTGTATTTCGCACAATGTCAAAGGTTTTAACAGCCCAGCGAAACGTAAGTTGGCCTTTAAAGAGTACAAACGTCTCAAGTCAGTCATTATTTTTCTCCAGGAGACCCACTTCTCTAAGAGCAGTTTCCCTAAATTTCTGGATAAAGAATTTAGAACGGTACACATAGCCTCAGCGACAGAAAAATATAGGGGGGTAGCCATCGCAATCCACAACAGATTAACATTTCAAGTAGACAAAACGATAGCAGATAAAGAAGGACGATCCCTTATTCTCGTGGGGTCCATACAGGGTCAGCCCCTCACGCTGGCCTCTGTCTACGCCCCATGCGAGCCAGCACCGGCATTTTTCTCCTTGTTTTTCCAGAAACTTCACAGAGTAGCACAGGGAAATATAATCGTAGCGGGGGACCTCAATAGGACATTAAACCCCATCCTAGATAGGTGCACAGCTACTAACCTGCCCCCCAGACAGGACATACTAAACATTACCCAAGGACTACGAGACTGTCAAATAGTAGATATCTGGAGAGAGCAACATCAGCAAACTAAGGACTTTACGTTTTACTCCCACCCCCATAACAGATATAGCCGGATAGATTACTTCCTTGTATCCAATAGACTGGTCCCGGTGGTCTCCCATACGGGGTTACACGATATTTCGTGGTCAGACCACGCACGAATTGAGCTGCGGTGCATGTTAATTTCACTATACGGACCTGTAGCAAACTGGAGACTTAATGAGCTGCTACTCAAAATTCCAGCCATTATGAAGGAGATAGGAGACAAAATCACAGAGTATTTTGTAGAGAACGAGGGTAGCGTGACATCACACTCCAGGCACATAAGGCTACCCTCAGGGGATCTCTGATGTCTCTGGTGGCTCGGCGCCGGAGGGAGCAGGATCGTCAGATTAAGGAATTACAGGAGAAATTGGCATCACTTACTGTAACGCATAAGTCCCTAAAGCAAGACGCTATTTTAAAAGAGATTTCAGATATCAAAGACCAATTAAACATACGTTTAGCCTCCCAGGCGGAAAAGGAGTTGAGTTGGACTAAACGTAGGTTCTTTGAGAAGTCGAACAAGCCGGACACCCTTTTAGCGAATAAGCTTAGAAATAAAACACCAAATTACTGCATCCAATCTATTCGTACGCAGGGGGGGGAGCTTACCTCGAACCCTAGGCGAATTGTAGAGGAATTTAAATCCTACTATAAGGCGCTCTACGATGGAGGTAAGGTCACACACAATCAGAAAACGAGGGACAATCTGCGGGAATTCTTAACGGGGGCAAAGTTGCCAAAGTTGGGCAGGGTGGAGAGGGAGGCTCTGCAGACAGACTTCTCTTTAGAAGAGTTAACGGCAGTTGTAAAGTCTCTTAAACCAGCCAAGGCACCAGGGCCAGATGGCTTTTCAAACCTATACTACAAAAAATATCTGAAATTATTAGCACCACATATGTTAAAACTCTTTAATTCGGTCTTACAACAAGGGGCCTCGTTCCCAGCACAGATGCTCCAGGCGTCCATCTCCCTGATCTATAAACCAGGAAAGGACCCAGCAGACTGTAAGAGCTACCGGCCCATCTCTTTGATCAATACGGACATAAAAATATTCTCAAAACTTATAGCCAACAGAGTGGGTAACGTCCTCCCTAGGTTGATTCATCCAGATCAGGTGGGGTTCATCGGAGGAAGGCAAGCAGCAGACAATACCAGGCGAGTAATCGATCTTATTGATTTGGCCCAAAAACATAATATCCCATCAATGGTACTTAGTCTGGATGCAGAAAAAGCCTTCGATAGGATTGATTGGCCCTATCTAAGGGGGACACTGGAGGCATTTGGCTTCGAGGGACGCCTCTTGCGAGCCATTATGGCACTGTATGAAGGGCCGGCGGCAAGGGTGCGACACCAGGGGTTCCCTTCGGGGCAATTTCAAATCCGCAGTGGCATGAGGCAGGGTAGCCCGCTGTCCCCCTTGCTGTTTGCCCTCTGTATCGAACCCTTGGCCGCACATTTGAGATTATGCCCGGATGTGTCAGGAATAACAGTAAAAGAACAGACACACAAAGTGGCGCTGTATGCGGATGATGTGATATTGACATTATCCAGACCTCTCACCTCCTTGCCCAATGTGTTCGCAATATTAGGGAAGTTTAAACAAATATCGGGGTTCAAAATTAATGAAGCCAAATCGGAAGTCCTCAATATAAATCTACCCAAACCAATAGAAAAACTAATTGGATTGAACTTTAACTGGCAACCCTCCATATCTAGGGGTATATATAACAAGAGATGTCAAAGCATTATATAAGGCAAATTATCCCAGGTTGTTCAAGACACTGAGGGAGGATCTCAGAAGATGGGAGGAGTATGGCATCTCTTTGATTGGAAGAATTCATAGTGTTAAAATTAATCTTCTACCTAAGGTGCTATACCTTTTTCAGGCCCTCCCGACCCCCCTGTTGAAAGATGATATCCTCTCGCTGCAGTCTAGAATAATGAAGTTTATCTGGAATAAAAAAAGCCCACGGATAAAAAAAGATATCTTGAGGAGGCTGACCTCGAGGGGAGGGTTGGGGGTGCCTTGCCTGTTTGCCTATTACAAAGCAGCCCAACTGAGCCAAATCATACAGTGGCACTCAGACCCGGATCTCCGGAGATGGGTGGCGCTGGAAAAAGATTGCTGTGCACCCATTGAGCTGCAGAACCTTATCTGGTTACCTAAAAAAAGTTGGTCGGGAATTCAGACTCCGCTACATGCTATAAAAATACAAAATATACTGTGACAAGCGCTATACCTAAATGTGACTGTGCAGTGCACAAATAAATTAAACAGTGCAGTGCACAAAAAAAAAAAAAAAAAAAAAGCAGCCTAGTGATCTACTGAGGAATATCCCAAAATAAACCTCTACACATGAATACAAATACAAAAATGGACATAAACCTGGCGCATGTGATATAAATGTGAAGTGATATTAACGTCCAAAGTTAAAGGATATACAGACTGTAAGTCCCAATCCTGAAAGGTCAGCTGGTGAGAGATGGTTTCAAAATCACAGTTCACAAAATGTAAAGCATACAGTCCTCTTCACGTTGTATGTTCAACCTGCAGATGTGTGACATTAAGCAGAGAAACAGGACATTGCGCAGTATATTTGATTGCCAATGTTGCACTTAATTTCTAA
>WSYH01014525.1:0-15500 GCA_036426205.1 Ascaphus truei | reverse complement strand
GGGGACAGAGAGATGTCATCTGGCCCATTAATGGTCACGGAATTTTCTTTCTTGGGAAGCCAAAAGGCTGCATAAAGAGGCTCAGCAAACTTGCACTCAAACCTGTGCAGAAGTGTCATAGGGTCGGCGACGCCGTAAAACGCCACCGTGCCCCGTGGGTAGTTCACGTAGATACCGAGCCGCAAAAACTTTTCCGTTTTCAGTGGCGTTTCGACATCACTATGCCAGGCAGAAAATTCCTTCCCGTTCCATTTTAAGGTCCATGAGAAATCGTTCCCGGTGATAGTGCCGTTGGTCTCCGATCCCTTTCTATCAATACATTTAGAGGTCACGCCAACGTGGATGCTTTCGCCCTTGAATTGGACCTCAAAGTAATGTCGACCCATGTAAAAACTCTCGACGCTCAGCACCTGTCGCCACTGGTCAAACCTTTCTGGGTGGTCTGGGTAAGGGTGCTGCCAGGGGGCAGTGTTGGTCACTTTGCGATTTTCCTGCAAAAGCCTCAGAAACCGATGGGCCGTCACTGGATCCAGGGTTACGTTCGATTTATCTGAAATACAAAAATATGACATTCTAAGAATGTAGAAAAGCGTTGGATCTTGTATCGGGACAGCGGTACGGTAAGTCCCGGCTTTAAGGCAGGGACGATAATGAGATGTTCTGTACGACATCGAGACTAGATTGTGTTCCACATAATCTGCTCCTTCCTTCATATCCGCTCTGATCTCTCGCTGTGCCCCGGCTCGTCTCCTGCGCTCTGCCCATAACTGTCTCCTCTCCATCCCTTTCACCTCTACTGCTCTCTCCTTAAACCCTTTCCCCTCACTGCCCCTTACCTGTGGGACTCCCTCACACGCAGTATACACCCAGCACCTTCTCTCCCTCACTGCCCCTTACCTGTGGGACCCCTCACACGCAGTATACACCCAGCACCTTCTCTTCCCACCTTTAACACTAACCTTAAAACTCACCTCTTACATGAAGTGCTCCAATAGCCCGGACTCAGGGCTACTGTCCCACACCCAGTCGCTCCTACCAACCATTGTGGCAAAGCACTGCCATCTACTGCACTAACCCACCATCAAGGCCAGGCACTGCCATCTACTGCACCTACCCATCATCAAGGCCAGGCACTGCCATCTACTGCACCTACCCACCATCAAGGCCAGGCACTGCCATCTACTGCACTAACCCATCATCAAGCCCAGGCACTGCCATCTACTGCACCTAGCCACCATCAAGGCCAGTAACTGCCATCTACTGCACCTACCCACCATCAAGCCATCAAGGCCAGGCACTGCCATCTACTGCACCTACCCACCATCAAGGCCAGGCACTGCCATCTACTGCACCTACCCACCATCAAGCCCAGGCACTGCCATCTACTGCACCTACCCACCATCAAGGCCAGGCACTGCCATCTACTGCACCTACCCACCATCACTATTTCGCAGTGCTCCGCTCTTTTTCTCGCTGCTGTAATGAGTTTCTGTGCATTACACAACGTACGCCTGGTAATGACATGCTGAATATGTGTGACCTACATACAGTATATAACTGGGTGGATCCAGTGTCCCTATTCCCCGAGACTGAAAAATATGCCGGTGCAACCCTGGACATGACGTTTCTATCCTCCTAGTAACTAATCCTAATATTTTGACTCCACTGACTTTGATATTTTAAACAATAGATAAAAGTAATGTATCTGATGCCAGACATATAACAATTTACTAAGGAAAAGTATTTTTGCAAAGAAACAAAAAAAAAAAAACAACACTTGGGGCCCTATTAAATAAAACGTTCATATTTCTGCTTTAGCTTTGGCATAAATATCAGGCCTCTTCTCTTGAAAAATTGTTAAACTTTTCACCTAGTTCAATAAAAACTGGAACATTTTCCGATGAAAAAAGCAGCTAAGAAAATAGCAAAAATTGGGGGGAAAAAAAACCGTGCAGATACTGTAGGCTGACATTTTAAATCATCTTGGCTATTTTGTATCCTCCCTACTGAAGATGCCCGCTATTTATGGATATATATGTCCCTGGTTTAACCCCTTGTGTGATGAGCTCACACACTCACACCGCCCCCTAGCACAGGGGAGCGCAATCTTTTTTTCCCTGCGCCCCCCTGTCGGCTGTTCCCCGCCTCTTACCTTGCCTCCGGCGTCGGCGTCATGATATCATGTTGCCATGGCAACGTGACATCACATGACCTCACGGCGTCATTTGACGCCGCGTTGTCATGGCGATGCGTCTACAGAAGCAAGGTAAGTGCAGTTTACAGAGGCCTTCGCCGCTTCCCCGGAACTAAATGTAAGTGCCTTCGGGAAACGTGCAGAGCCTCTGTAAACCCCGCGCCCCCCGCAGCGAATCTTGCGGCCCCCCTGGGGTGCGCGCCCCCCAGTCTGCGCACTGCTGCCCTACCAGGTTCCTTGCCACTGTGCTCTGGACATGTGGCTGTGATGGACATGACAGCAGCCAATGATAAGAGATGCGGAAAAGGCGGGACTAAGAGCAAGAGGAGCCTTTAAACAGGCCTGCACAACTCCAGTCCTCGAGGGCCGCAAACAGGCCAGGTTTTCAGGATATCCCTACTTCAGCACAGCTGGCTCAATTAGTGGCTCAGTTTTCACCCACCCACCGACCCAAAGTCACCCACCCACCGACCCAAAGTCAAACCGACCCAAAGTCACCCACCCAGTCACCCACTCAGTCACCAACCCACCCAGTCACCCACTCAGTCAAGTGTCACCCACCCACCCACACAGTCACCCACACACTTACTCAACTCAGTCACCCACCTAGCTGTCAAGGGGGGGGGGAGCCTAACCCTGTCGTACGCCCCCCCCAAAATTACATCCCGGGCAACGCCGGGTCTCTCAGCTAGTAAAGTACTATTATCTACAAACTACGTGTCCCGCTGCGTTGTCGGACTCCAGCCTGGTTCTTTGCAGGCGGCATATTCTCAGGTACAGGGGAGGGGGACTCAGGACCTCACCCTGGTATATACATATAGTCATACATATAGGGACATAAAGAGGGGTACATCTGTAATTGTGTTTTCTAATTGCACTATATGCTAATGTTCCCTTGTACTATCACCTATGACTGGAGTGTCTGGTACTGCACGTGGTAATAAAATTACTATGTTTGTATGTTGTGTATAGTAAGTTTCTCATTTTTTAATGTCAGATTTTATTTTGGGAACACATTTTGTAGGAAACCCCTTTGTGTAAAATCGATTAAAGCTGTTGCTTCCTCGTCCAATTCTTCATATGCGTCCAAGTCAATACATTTGACTTTTAGGAACGTTGTTTTTACGGTGATTAGGAAGGAAAGTGTTTAGTGTAATAAACCGTTTACTGTAAAAGGTTCCCTGTATAATTTGAGCTCTTCCAAATGCCTTTCAATTTCCTTCAATGCAGATAATCCATTCTCCATACACATAGCAAAGTGGATTAATCTGCATTGAAGGAAATTGAAAGGAATGGCTGTGGGGTTTTCTTTGGCCCCTAATTGGGCTAATTTGTGTGTAAGGTTACTTGGAATCTAAACACATCTTCAATGCAGATAAAGCCTTCTCTATACACATAGCATCGCTACATTGACGAGGTGATGCTACTTTGCACAGGATCTATTGATGAACGATTATCTTTTCAAAAAAGTACTTAAATAAGAATTTTGACGAAATTTACCCTAGAAAAACACGAGCACTATATATTTTATAGATGTATAATTAACGAAAAATAAAGAAACAGGAAGCTGCATTATACAGGAGTCATTTACAGTAAACGGTTTATTACACTAATGCATCTTTTCATCCCAAACACATTAAAAACAACATTCGTAAAAGTCAAAATGTATAGACGTGAACGAATATGTACAACAGACGAAGCATTAGCTCCAATCAATAGATTTACACAAAGGGTTTACAACAAAACGCGTTGCCAAAAATAAATATGTATTCTGAAGTGGCAGTATAAAAACCGAGAGACATTACGGAAACAGAATAAATACACAACACTCAAAAATAGAGGTGGTCCTCGCTATCCGACGGTTCGTTGTCAGTCGGACGGATTATCCGACGCCAGATAATACATTCCGCCGATGGATTATCTCAGCGGTGCGCAAACAGGGGGGGTTCGCGGGCTGCACGGCGTTTACAGAGGCCCCGCGCTAAGAGCGCGAGGCCTCTGTAAATTTACTTACTGGATTTCTGTCAAATGACGCCCGTTACCATGGAGACGTGACGTCAAATGACGCCGCGGGTCACATGACCCAGCAGTGTCATTTGACGCATTATTAGAGGCGAGGGGGGGGCCTGACCGAGGAGGCAGCAGGTAAGGGAGTTTGCGCACTGCTGGATTATCTGACGCTCACAAAAAATTGTTTTTACTCCCATTTATGCTGTCCAGCCACAAGGCGTTATCACCTTCTCTTTTTTTTGCTGAATAATGTTAACAGTCTTTAATCCTGGGAGAAGAAACGTGTTTATTTAATGAGAGGTGTGTCAATCTCTCCTGCTCTGTGCAACCAAGAAATGAAATGGAAATGAAAAGGCGCAATCCGTGCAATATCCTACATGTGTTTTTTTAAATAAATCAGTTCTGTATTAGATAATACTTAGTATATTATTATTTAGAATTCAACTCAATGCCATTTTTAATGTTTTAATACTGAGCATAATTTGCATTTCTATAGCAGGTTTCAGCCCACTTCCCCAGCAGTGCAAGATCTTTGTAACACTTTCCTGTTTGTGATCATTTGTTGCCAATATTCCCAGCAGTTTGAGTTGCAAACTGTAACAATAGATAATGTTACCTTACTAATGTATGGGCTGTTATATACAGCATGCGAACGCGCGTGCATGTGCCGCATGCTTTTCATGTTTATAGAGCAGGGAGCTGTGTATGTGTGTGTATGAGTGTGTGTATGTGTATGTGTGTATATGCGAGTATATGTGTGTGCATGGGTTGTGTGAGTGAAAGGAAGACCTAAGCAAGATTTTTTAAAGAAAATAAAAGTTTAATATTTTTTTTTTGTTCCGCAATCATTGACACGCAGACACGCAGACACGCAGACACGCAGACACGCTTCAGAGCCTGTAGCGGCGCGAAAAGATTTCTTCATCTTCGCCGCCGTCTGTCGGCTCCCCGCTCCCCGCCGTGTGCGCACGCGGTCCTTCTATAGAAAGGCTGACTAACTTCCGTCAACTAAAATTCCGCGCGCGCACGGCGCTATAGAACGTGCCTTAGAATACATTGTACCTGCTGAGTTACACTGACTGAAGGATTGATTGAAACTGAAAGGTAACCATTTATTGAACCCTGGAAAGCTGATCGATTATGGGAGAACGAATCGATCAGCAGCATAAGCAATTTGTTTTCAATAAAAGTAATAAAAGGCAGCATATATATATATATAAAAAAAAAAATTTTAAAGTGCCGATTAGATTTCCTCTTTAAATAACAAAGTCCTGTAATCTGATGTTTGTTAAAAAAATGCATTGATGCAACAATATAAACACCGCATTCCTTAGGCCGCGCCTATAGTGCCTGCGACGCGTGACGTCACCCGTCGCCGTAAGCGAAAGTTGTATTTTGCTTTGCGGCGGCGTTGCGGGCGACCAGGCTCCTGATTGGTTCAGGGGCTGTCACATGAGACGACAGCCCCTGAAAAGTCAAATAATTACGGCTACCAAAAATCGCGTCACCACGTCACGCTTACTATAAGTGCACGCGGCGGCGGCGACAATGCATTTGTTTTCGGGCGACGTCGCGTTGCCAGCACTATAAGCGCTGCCTTACTTTAAGCACATGCAAAGCAGATGCTTCCTGTGTATAAGAAATGAAACCAATATCAAAAATAGCTTAATATTGACCATGAGTGATTTTGGCCCCAATAAACGGAGTAGGTAAGTGGGCACCGGAACACTACATTCAGTATACAGGCAGTCCTCGGTTATCCGACACAATGCGTTATTCAAAATGGCGTTGGATAGCGAAACGTAAAGCGAAACACGCTTTCCCATAGGAACACTGTTTAAATGAAAGGTTCCGTTCCTGAAGGCATTTTTAATGCTAAAATACACAAAATATTTTACGCAGACAATAAGATATGCAGCATACGCATAAATTATATAGTGCATATACTGTATTATAAATAATATAACATAATATAAAAATATAATATATTATTTAGTATAATATATATATTATATACACATAAATAACTTTGCAAAGCGTCGTAAGAGCGTTGGATAAGCCGTTTTGGCGTTGTAAAAATGAACATAGGTATGCATCGCATAGCGTTGGATAAGCCATTCGTTGTAAAACGAGGACTGCCTGTACGTGAACAAGAGACCTGTGAGGTCTGTATCATTTCAACTACACATTTTTTTTTGTGCGTCTGTTCTTTAGACGGTATCACAAGCTACACAAAATCTACATAACAAAAACCACATGTGCCAAATATAACGCTGCTACTGTCACAGAGCGGAGCACTTACTGCACTGCGGGCCCTGCAGCGGGATCCAAAGACACCTTTTCTTTGATGGACAATGTCGATTCCCTGCTGACAACCCGAACACTGCCCCCGGTGCTGCGAACTTTGCTTAATGAGGCGGCCGCTACATCTTCTTTTGTCAGGTATCTAAAGAGCAAATGGGATCAAACAATGACACACATCTATTCTAGACACGGAATAACATGGAGTAACGCGGCTACCCGTGTGAGATCACGTTACAGCACTTCTTGAACACTGCAGTAATGAGCCTCTATTTCGGGGGATGCTTAGGAATTTGGATTGTAATTGTGAAGTAGAAATAGCTGTAATTACCGGACCTGAGGTAGAGAGGAGAACTCTCCAAAGCTTGCCTTGTAATAATCAATTTAGTCCAAATAAAAAAAAGGTATCACCTAATACTGAAGTGCTGATTTTAACTGAGTGAGTTAAAAGATTTGTTGTAGCTCCCGTAACCAGCCTCACACTGATGAGACCCAAAAGGGTGGAAACAGCTGTCTGTGAGTAGGTTTACTAGCTCTGCACTTCTTTAACCCTGGCTGTGCTGAAAAGCTGAGCAATACGGCAGGCAAAAGTTTATAAGGGTCCATGTTAAAATTTGAAGCAAAAGGTGACAATGTGTGTTCATTTGCATGCCATTTCCCAGAATCCCTGGCTGCAGTGGAAGCACTGTATGCTGGGAGATAATGGGGAAGAGCAAGGTTGCAGACCTTGCTGAGACATGTGAATGCGCTCACACGTGGTATTTTTTTAGCTCCTAGAAATGCATTTAACCAAATCATTGTTTTCTCAGAAAAGTGCCATTTTGAGTGTCAAACCAGGCACCAGAAATGGAAGATAATTTTAGAACGTGACCGCATCTCTGTTATAATTTGATAATTTAAAGAGTCTACTTGTTGCTTTCCCAAGTTTCAGGCCGGCGCTGCAACCCTACCCAAGAATTGTACCTCTCCAAAACCAATGTCCTAATGCTGCCACACATCGATCAGGGGAGGCCTACGTGATCAGATCTCATTGCATAGATTTTCTTCTGCCATTCATTTCCCATGCCCAGCAGCGTTTTCACATGGTGACCGGCTGTCATGGGCACGTTCGTGTTTCATTGTCATAAAACAGGCCTGCACAACTCCAGTCCTCGAGGGCCGCAAACAGGCCAGGTTTTCAGGATATCCCTACTTAAGCACAGCTGGCTCAATTAGTGGCTCAGTATGACTGAGCCATGAATTGAGCCAGCTGTGCTGAAGTAGCGATATCCTGAAAACCTGGCCTGTTTACGGCCCTCGAGGACTGGAGTTGGGCAGGCCTGTCATAAAGGATGGATACGCCAGTTTTTCTCGTGCTATTTTATAATAATAGATCTCATTATGTAGGACTTCAGTGTGCACAGCACTGTGCATAGAATTTTCCGAGCACAAGAAGAATATCTGCATGAGACACAGCGAGACACAAACCCGCTACATGGGTATACATACATGGGAAACCACTCTGCTCTACTTTGGTGGATGACCGTGAAGGGGTTTACCAGACTGGGTGAGGTTTGTTGCTATACATTTGGAAGGAGCAGGTACCGAAATGTGTTTTTACCCCTCCTATTTTATTTTCTCACATGGGTGGGACAGTGTAGGAACATTTGATTGTGGCCGGTTTCCCGCCACGGTAAGCCCCTAACCTTACGCTAAAAACCCTTAATCGTAACCCCTAATACTAACGCTACCCCAAAACTTTTACCCCTTATCCCAACTCCCTACCCTAAAAACCTAACCCTAATTTCCTACCCTAAAAACCTAATCCCTTACCCTAAACCCCTATCCATAACCCGCTGCCTTATCCGCCAAAACGCCTTAAGGTAACCTACCTAATTGGTGAAACAGCCGGCGGTCGAGTGTCCGGTGGCGGCGACAGTTCCCTCGGTGGCGACTTGGTCGCCACCAATGTCCGATTCCGTGGGTGAGAAGCAAGGGGGTCTCTGGAGCTGAAATTACCCTGGTTCAGCTCCGGAGACCCCCTGCAGCCTGCCCATGTTAAACGAAGGTATGCATTTAACTTGGAGTGTGCACCTCCCGGGGAAAAACAAAACCGTCATCAAGAGCCAGGCAATCTGTTCTGCACTGACGGACGTCACCCAGATCACACAATTACACGCATTTTGTCCCAGTAAAGAGCACTGTGGCTTTCGGTTGACTTGAGGGGCTCAGCATATATACTTTCCCAGAACCCCCTTTCCCTTAACATAAATATGCAGGCCAGGTGAAAGGAAACGCCAAGGCCGTACCTCTTTGTGCTGCTTTGCTTGGCCTGCTGCTTCGAGAGCTCTCCCAGGCACAGCACGGGACTGCTAAATATCGCTCCACTTTTGCGGATTATCTTCTGCTTCATGGCGGTCAGACTGTTCCATTCTCTCACAAACCTCAAAATCTAGTGCGGGGCACGTCCAGGGAAAAGCACAGGGAATTAACTCAACGGACTCAAACGTGGGACGCTCTCAAGGAGTTGGAACGTCAGTGTTATAGAATTAAATGTTCACACATGGCAGGGAATCAGAAGCCAGTCGGCAGTAATCCTTAATACAGGCATACCCCGGTTTAAGGACACTCACCTTAAGTACACTCGCAAGTAAGGACAAATCGCTCAATAGGCAAATGGCAGCTCACGCATGCGCCTGTCAGCACGTCCTGAACAGCAATACCGGCTCCCTACCTGTACCGAAGCTGTGCGCAAGCGGGGAGACTGTAGAGCCTGTTACACATGCGTTATTTACATCAGTTATGCACGTGTATGACGATTGCAGTACAGTACATGCATTGATAAGTGGGAAAAAGGTAGTGCTTCACTTTAAGTACATTTTCGCTTTACATACATGCTCCGGTCCCATTGCGTACGTTAATGCGGGGTATGCCTGTAATAGCTTATTCCATGTAGTGCTTTTCTCCCAATGACACAAAGAGCTTCACAATAACAGTGTAGCGTGCGGTACACAGCACATAGGAATGTTACACACACAGTCCCTGCCCCGTGGAGCTTACAATCTATGTTTTTGGTGCCTGAGGCACAGGGGAATAAAGTGACTTGCCCAAGGTCACAAGGAGCGGACTCCAGGATTTGAACCACTGGTTATCGGTCAGTGGCTTTAATCACCGAGCCGCTCCTCCAGCCCTTGACAGCTAAATAACAAGAGAATTAGTTTGCCAATTATCCCTGACCTGCGAGCTTAGAAAATGTCATAGAAACGGTTTTTATTAACCCCTCACATTCAAAGGGACCAGGTCCTGCGGGAGGGAAGGGATGAGAAGCTTCCTTTTTAAGAGCTGCATTTGAGCAGCACATCCCACGGGTGCCACCCTTTAAGCTCTGTGACAGCGGTCCCTTCTTCCCACCCCCAGGGTGAATAATCCCGGGTATGACCAATGCTCAGGCATCGAGCCACAGGCAGCCATTAAATAGTACGGGGAAAGGGGTGGTACTTTTTAAAGGGATTTAACACGGTTCTCAAAGTTAACAGTTTTGGATCTTTAATTTTGTGTCGGTGATGGGGCCAAGGTCATAAAAAAGGGAAATACAACTTGAATTCCACCAGAAAACAGCGCACGCCACGCGTTTCTGCCTAGCGGTTATGTTAGATGCGGCATTTCAGAATTTGAGGAGGTCTTCGGTAGAATTGTTTGGGGACAGTGACAGTCACAAATTAATAGGAGCACTGGGGACACATAATGTAAGTATATTGTGATAGAAATGCACAATAAAGTCTTGGATATGATAGAGTAGGGGTGGCCAACGCCTGTCCTCAAGGGCTACCAACAGGTCAGGTTTTCAGGATATCCTTGCTTCAGCACAGGTGGCTCAGTCTCTGACTGTTGAAGCAGGAATATCCTGAAAACCTGACCTGTTGGTTGCCCTTGAGGGCTGGAGTTGGCTATCTCTGTGATGGAGTATATGCGCTTGGAGCATGTAAGGAAAATGGGCCAATTTGGCGAGTCTACTGACTTATCTGTGATCAATAACTACATTTCTACCCTACTTCAAGAGGAGTTTCCATGGGCATCTCAAAATGAATACTTTGATCTAAAAACATACTGTAGGTTAAGCAATACAAGTATAATTACCAATATAAAGACAATGTTTTACTTTATATATTTTGGTTAAGCAATACATGTATAATTACCATTATAAAGACGATGTTTTACGTTATATATTTTTGCAGGAGAATACGGCGACCCCTGCTCGTAAAAATGTCAAAGCAACGTGTTGCACGCCCCATCTGGCAGGGAGAGGGTTAAGACGCAAGGCACTAAATGTTGACATGTACAATTGTCACAGTTGCTAATCCTGCAAATGAGAAATTGCTTGCTTGGCGTTTGCATCCACGGAAATAAGGAGGTGTTAGAATGTGATAAAGGAGCAGCTCTCACATCTATTTTGAGCAGCAGACGTTTACACGACTTGTGTGAATTTGCGGAAGCTATATAACACTTTGTTCTACATTTAGAATCATTAAAGGTGTATTCATTTATACAAACACATCCTGAACAATTACTTCGGCAGTTCTTAACAACTTATATTTTGTTCTCTTATAAAGCTGCTGTACTTAATAGCTGCCATTTAAAAAGTAGCTCCCAAGCGTTAGCATGTCCACTAAATCCTCTTTCACGGGTAATCTTCTTATCCTGTAACGCTCAAAACCATTGCAGAAACAACCCCTTTACATGCATATACTTGTGGCAAAGATGTACACAAATGCGGAGTCTTACTGCAACTCTGTGAGCTTTTTATGCCTACACATTACATACAGCACAAGGAAAGTGGAATGCACAGCACAGTGCATCAAGTCTGTAGAATGACAGCAGAGATGGTTTAAGTGGTTCTCTTTTCATTGGTAAGCTGTGCAATGTTTTTCAGTTGCTTCACTGCAATCGTATAAACCAGTGGTTTTCAACCTTTGTTTTTGGTTAAGGAACCCTATGTGAAATTCTGAGGAAACCACAACCCTCTCTAATAGCGCGTCTGAGATCAGATGTACAGTATTGTAAGGAACCCCAACCCTCTCTAATAGCACGCCTGAGATCAGATGCATTGTAAGGAACCCCAACCCTATCTAATAGCGCGCCTGAGATCAGATGTATTGTAAGGAACCCCAACCCTCTCTAATAGCGCGTCTGAGATCAGATGCATTGTAAGGAACCCCAACCCTCTCTAATAGTGTGTCTGAGATCAGATGTATTGTAAGGAACCCCAACCCTCTCTAATAGCGCGTCTGAGATCAGATGCATTGTAAGGAACCCCAACCCTCTCTATTAGTGCGTCTGAGATCAGATACATTGTAAATTCTTCTGTATTTGGTAGAATTTCAAAATTACCTGAAAATTACAGGGAACCCTTTAGGGATGCCAGGGGAACCCAAGGGTTCCTAGAAACACTTGTTGAAAAACACTGGTGTAAGCTTCCATGTATAATCAACACAAATCTCAACTAGTCCTGCATACACCGGGCAACAAAACAAACCAGGCACTGGCCCAAGACATTTCTGGGATGACCCAAGAGTAGATTTCTCACAGGTTGTGGGACCTTATAAAAGATCAACTTGAGAATTCGTCATAGATAGACGTTACCCTGTACAGAGCTTTTGAAACTTGATGTTTGACTACTACAACTTTGAACGCCATATTGGAATGACGTCATAAATGTTGTAATACAGAGCATTGTCGCTGGCGTGCTAAGCCGATTTCACCAATCTACAGTGCAGTGTGGCACAATACAGTAGAGAAAAGACCGTAAAATACAAACTGTCTCCTGTTCAAAAACACAACTTACTGTATTAAGTCAAAGATTTAGAACCTATACCAAAATGGGGGGGAAAGTCTATCCTCTCCCCCCCCCCCCCACCCCCCCCACAGTGACTTAATGGTTTACTTAAAAGTGCTACAGTGATTCAATTGCTACTATTAGAAATTATTTTGTATAAATAGATTATCATTTTATTTTAGCATAAATAAGTTAATACACATTTAATGGAGTTTCTTACCAAAGATCGGTTTGGTTTCTGTTGAAATATTTCAGGTAAATCTTCCCAGTTTTCCAAACTTATGTCCAAAGGAATGAAATTACAGTTCAATGGTTCTTCATCCTGCAGGGAAAATGCAAGCTGACTAAGCAAAGAATCATTATCAAGGCATGATTTGTTTATAGCGAAGACGTGAGTACATGGAAATGTTTAACTCCTCCTTTAAGGAGTCTCTTACAGACCAATTTCTATAAGGCAGCTCAAAGTATGTCTACGTTGCAAATTAGGTCTGGATGTAAACTGAAAATATAGTACATTTTGCAAATGAGCTGCATAACAAAGTCACTGTGTATTGAACGTTAACACCACCCATCTGTATTTCTGCACTCCCTTGCCCATCAGTAATACCGCACTTTGTGGGTACACACTTTGCACAATCAGTTGACATTTAGTGTCTAAAAAAGCTTTAATTACTGGGACGGCTGCACAGATGACTTTGGGTCTACAGTCTCCAAGTTCAGGAAGCTTTTTACTACTGAACGCAGACAATAACCGTATCATCTCTACCCAACAATCTCTTCTTTATATGCAGGCTTGTTTGGTACCTTTTCTGCTTACGGGCTGTATACACACACCTTGCTATATAAATAGATTCTATCAGTATGCCTGCTGGCACAGAACATTAATCCATCATATGCTGGGAAACAAACAGAGTTTTCTGAATGATCTGCAGAGGAAGATAACACATAGGATAGTAAGTTAGGACAGATACAGTACATTGCACATAGTACAGGCTGCCAATGTTACTTGCCTTCCATGTTTGTCTCCCTTACATCGGCCAAAAAGCTTTACCATCTTTCCAAGTAACATAAGTTGGATTATTTGCGAGAGACAGAAAAACAGAGACAGAGAAACAGAGAGAGACAGAGACAAATCAACGCTGCCCAGGTGTAATGCACCCCCAATCTGAAAAGACGTCCCACATCTAACATTGGCGTCACCGCGGTGACATCGCAATCTGGTGATCGCATAATTGCGTTTTACCGGTGGGGTCACGGCACTCTGATGCTGCGCTCCCTCCGGCACGCAAAGGGCAATATAGACAAATGGTATTCATTGTTGTCCTTCTAAAGAGACATCACTGCCGTAGACACTGGAACGTTCCAGCAAAGCCACCGTGGCTGCCAATAAGTGTACTATATTAAGAGTTAGAACAACAGGAGATGGCCGGGATTTCTGTTTTAAGAGCGGATAATAGGTCCTAGTATATTCCTGCGTCTACCTTGAGACTGGTTAGCTGAACCTGTTTAAGTATGACTGGTGCCAAGTGCCAGCCGGCAAGCAATTACCTGCTGGAAGTACAACACTGGCAGCGCGTGGTGACAAAAACAAGTTCTAAAAAGGTTAATTAAAACAGAAGAACATTATTCTGCAGCCACATTAAAAAAAAAAACCCCCCATATGCTGTTCTATCAATTAAATATTTAGTCACGCTGGCCATGCAGAAAGTGTACATGCCACATTACCTGGTTGGGTCGCTGCTGATTTCTCTCCACGGCGAGCCTCTGAGTTGCTGCTTTCAATGTTTAAATGATCCCTCTGCAGCTGGCTTGCAGCAGACACGGCTGGTTCCTGATGGGCCGCCTCGTCCTTCGTACCGCGCTCATTATCCACAGCGCTCCGCCTTTGATTTTCTTTCTCCTCTGGACTGCAGTCCACGCCGGTCGCTTGCTTCTTGTTCTCCGAATCTTGAGCCGTAAAAGAAAGAAAACGGCCGTCGGCAAAAAAAAAAACATTCAAGCACAATGACTTTTTCTCAACCAGATGGGTCCCCCCTTCCCGGTTCACCCGCCTCGGGCTAGAATATATGACGCCCGGACACGGGATAGGATTCGGCCCAGCGGCTAACAGAAAACGTCAGCGGGACATTTTGTTACTGCTTTGTATTGGTGATACCGTGGTGATGTGTGTGTTTTTTTTGTAAACTAACACAAAGGCTACAAAATATTTGGGGAACTAGAGGGCTCCCGGATGTCTGGGTTCCATGGATGAATATATATATAAATATATATATATATATATATATAAATATATATATAAATATATATATATATAATATATATATATATAAATATATAATTATATACAATGTAGATCTGTGCCTGTGTGGAGATGTCAGAGAGTAAGGTGGATTGAATATATTTGAAATTGTAGGTATTGATTACATAAATATATTAACCAATATACATTAATAAAACCTAACAAATAGATGTCTAGCCAAATTAAATTAAAAAAGATATATATTAAAAATGAACATATACAGTGCTGTGGAACCTCCTATAGGTGTACAATACAAACTGTCCTTTTGAGTCCAAAAGCAATGTCCAATGAAGGGGAATAAAAGTAAAGCACTATCAGAATACAGGAGGCTTCTTCAACGAGGGTGCAACGACCTCCCTCACCACCTGCATAGAAAAAAAGAGAAGAAAAAAAGCGCCGATTCCTAGTGCATTACTGTGCTGTATGCATGCGGCAGCAGGAGCAGAGAGTCACAGTCAGGGATTGCAGTGTATGCATGCGGCAGCAGGAGCAGAGAGTTACAGTCAGGGATTGCAGCGTATGCATGCGGCAGCAGGAGCAGAGAGTCACAGTCAGGGATTGCAGGCAGCAGGAGCAGAGAGTTACAGTCAGGGATTGCAGTGTATGCATGCAGTGTATGCATGCGGCAGCAGGAGCAGAGAGTTACCATCAGGGATTGCAGTGTATGCATGCGGCAGCAGGAGCAGAGAGTTACCGTCAGGGATTGCAGTGTATGCATGCGGCAGCAGGAGCAGAGAGTCACAGTCAGGGATTGCAGGTATGCATGCGGCAGCAGGAGCAGAGAGTCACAGTCAGGGATTGCAGCGTATGCATGCGGCAGCAGGAGCAGAGAGTTACAGTCAGGGCGTGACCGCGAGTTCGAGCGCTATCGGAGGGGACCCTCA
>WSYH01014524.1:0-15500 GCA_036426205.1 Ascaphus truei | reverse complement strand
TACACAGTTACAGTACACAGTTACACAGTTACACAGTTACACAGTTACCCACAGTTACACAGTTACACAGTACACAGTTACACAGTTACAAGTTACACAGTTACCACAGTACACAGTTACACAGTTACAAGTTACACAGTTACACAGTTACACAGTTAACAGTTACACTTACCAGTTACACACGTTACACAGTTACACAGTTACAAAGTACACAGTTACACACAGTTACACAGTTACACAGTTACACAGTACACAGTAGTTAGTTGAAAAAAAAAAAAAAAAAAAAAAAAGAGACATAAATTTAGACGTCCGTTACTCATCCTATATTTGTACTTACATACTTCGTATATGATCCGCATTCCTAAATTGGAATTAATCCAACATAGATTACACTTTCTCCAAACATAAAAATGGTATAAAATATAGTACTTAAAAAAAAAAAAATGTAAACAGAATGGCATTTTAATGATACATTATGTATAATTTTGCTGTGTTTATTATATTAGCACGAGGACTGATTTTGCTATCAGCTATACAACCTGAGGACTGAAATATTGATCTCATAAAAATAGATTATGATTATTATAGGATTGAAAATATAGAGTAACCTGCTCAGTTATATTGAAGATATTTCTGCTATGGTATAAAGACCAAACATAGCTTTGGCTAATCTGGGCAGACGTCCACCTTTCATAACACAGAAAGATGGACTTGGATGGAGCAAAGTTCATTGGTTATGAGTGCAGCCGCCACTCTGCTCTGGAATGTCTTTGTGGCATATTCAGCGGCTGCCAACAATTACACCAAGAATAAAGGTGAACACCAAGCACTTTTGGGACAACGGTGGTGACATTTGTTACCCACTTCTTTCAGAGACATGACCGTGTTTTCTTAGCGCGATTTTAATATTAAAGCCACAAAGAGCTCAACCCAAAACATTAAAAATGTAAGGTTAGAGTAGACTGAAAAAAAAAAAAAAGACAGTTTTAGATGACGTTCAAATACCCCCGAATTATTCTCAAATACCAACAGGATTGTAAAGGCAATTTCTACAGATTTCTATATTTAAAGCAACAGTGGACGTAGAGGACAAACCATCATCTGTGGAACGGCGCAGGACAGTAAAAATAAAGGTTATTAATGGTGGATATGTTCTTGATGGAGCGGGGTTACCGAACCGGTTGTTGTAAGGAACCCTCTAATATAATTGGGAAATTCTGCAGAACCCCAACTCTGTCTCCCCATTTTGACACAACAATCCTTTGTCAGTGCCAGCCGGTGATACAGGAGGGCCCACCAAGGTGGCCAATACAGGGAGTTGGGTTTGGACTTCCGGCAGGGCCTACTCGCGTGTCACCTCCACTGCCAGTAGGTCTGACATAGATTGTATGGAACCCTTTAAGGGTGCCCATGGACCCCCGTTAAAAAAAAAAAGTGTTTTTTCATCAATATACTTTGCTCTAATTTTTGCCCTTCAGCTTGCGATTTGGGGATTGTCAATCATGACGCATATATTGTAATGAGATCTATCAAAAGCTGCCACTCTGGATCACACTCGTTCCCCTCCAACGCGTCTATAAATCTCTCAAGTTAAAGGTGGCGCACAGTACCTGACTTCTACAATCTGCACCAGATGTGAGAGGCTGTTCATTTCATTCACGAGGTGCACAAACAATGGTGTGTGCAGCACCCTTGGGGTATGCTATTTATTTTATTAGGCGAATGGTTCCTGAGGGGTTAACTGTAGGGCAACAGTTTTCATTCCCTCAGGTGGAGTTGCGGGGCAAACAGAGCCACACCACCTTTTAGAAAGTTTCTAGTGAGGTCATCAAGTGAAGACTTAGCCTTCCCCTAGTAGTAGTGACTAGTGATGTCACTATGGTGATATAAGATGGGGATGGAAGATTCCAGATCAGATCTTAGTGCCTAGAGTGAGGGGATGTCACCAATAAGATTAAATTCTGTAATTGAGGGAAACAGCATCTATCTTGTTTTCTATTAGGGAAAGCATCCCCGTAGAGGGGCCCTATAAATATATTCTTGAACTGGTCCCCTGCTACAGTAGAATAGTGAGTTCCTTGTTACAAGTTCTTTCAAGGGGACCTGGAGAAGTTGCTGGAATTGGGGGAAAATATGGTCACACTAGACATACCCTAAGACAAACCGGGACGCATTCGCACAAGTGGCTGGTAACTTCTCATTTTTGCTGCCCCCTTCAGGGCCCCCAGCCCATCAATGCGCAGCATGTCCCTCTAGCATCGTGGAGGTTAAGCTGGACAGGTCAGCGTTGAGCGATCTGAAGCACATTGCAATCCACTTCAGCACTGTAGTGTCAACAGCAACATGAAAAAGGTGGCATAGGTTAACCAAAGCAATTATAGGCAGAACATTGCTCATCAGCCCTTCCGTCACAAGCTAATGTAACAAGCTTGCATCAATCCCCACATTTTTCTCCTTCCAAATGTGCAGCTGTCAAAATGTGTGTGGGCTTGAATGAAATGCTTTTGCTCTCTGATAACACATTACAAAGCATAACATTGTGGGTAATTTACCAGCTTCCCACCTGAATAAATGTTTTACTTGTCATTAGAAGTTAAAGCAGCAATACAGGTTTCATCGGTTGTTTTTTTATTTACGGACTGAAGCGGGGGTCTCCAGAGCGGAGCGCGTTCATCAGCTCAGGGGACCCCCCGATTCTAGAGATACTTGCCTCCGTAGGGTATGGGTACTGGTATCTCTGTGAAGTTTAAATGTCCCGGTTCACGCTGGCCAATAGGAAGCCGCACCGGATGACGTCACAACTTCTTATTGGCCCGAGTGACGCAGGACATTTAAGCGCTGCCATTCGTAGCACACCTTTCAGCTTAGGAGGCAAGTATCTCTGGAAGCAGGGTGTCACCAGAGCTGAAATGAACGTAGTTCAGCTCGGAGACCCCTTTCTTCACTCCTTGTAATAATAAATGAAACCTGCATTGCTACTTAAGATTAGGTTGAATAGATACTATCAAAGTGCTTTGTGCTATCACTTTAATGATCATATAACATCTTATTCCCCCCCCCCCCCAAGTCATAATACAGTAAAATACTGATAGCGATATGGAGCTATGTAGTTTCACCAATTTGTAGAGTTGCTCCTCAGTGAAAAAGACCCTGAAGTGCTAGTCAAAGTTGCAAGTCAGAGCAGAAGCAATAGAGACTCTACTGGAACCAAGGACCAAACTAATTCCTGTGTTCATCAGGGTCCCTATTCGTGTGGTGGTGATCTTAATAAAACAATTTTTAAAAACTATTTCTTCCTAGACACCATTTTGTGTCACTGCAAATAACTTTAGACTTCCAAAAAGATTTAAAATACTTATACTTTTCATTGTAAGGCATCATTCATAAAGAGTAGCCCTAAAATGCCATTAGTTCAATGCGGGAGTATGTTTTTTTAATCAGAAAACCTTTTAATATATAATTACACATGATACAGAAAAATTCAAAATGCAACTCTGATCAGACTCCAAGTAGTTTCTGTTTATAGAAATGTATCTCACAATTCAAGGACCATGTCATAATGTCATCATATACTGAGTTATAAGCACACACTACCAAACTGCACTTCCCATCCTAGTAATACAAATGATATACACTATATAAACAAAAAACTTATTGTCAACACTGTGAGGCAGACCTCTATTAAAGCCAACTGCGTTTATAAAAATAGAAACCCTGAATGTTTCTAATCCCAGCTGTGTGAAGTAATTGGAGACTAATAGAGAAAATCGTATTTACATATGATATTAATGTAACCCATATTCCCCCCCCCAATCGCAGATAGGGTGTATGAGGGGATCTATAGCATTACCCAAGTGGTGCTTTACCTGTTAGGCTCACAGGAGGCACTAAGCTCCACCACGGAGAGGCCCGGGGAGTATGACAATATGAAAACAATCGTACTGGTGCAGCGCCTCACCGCGATGGCTCCCACCAGAGAGGGAGTGGTTCCTCGCAGGAAATATATATCACTCCACACACGTGTAAAACAACCAGGACTTACTGGCAGGCAACCATAAGCATATACACATATACCAACAAGGTGTCCCTCCCTAGAGGAGACACTAACTCGGCGCGCGCGCAGGACGCTACCTTCACCTCCACCTCCACGGATGATCCCACCCAGTGTCCAGTAACCCCACAAGTATTACCCCACCCTCAAGTGAATGTATATATGTGTGACGCGCAGCCACTATGTCCCTTGTGAAGGTTGATATGACTCATTGGTGCACTTGTAGATTAACCTGCGGGCACTCGGTGCGCCGGGCCTGCCAAGGAACTTCAAGGATCCTGGTGTGACTGTACACCGGAACACCATCCGGGGCGGTACACACCGGATGGCTGATGCAGCAACAGCAAAAGTCTGAGCCCAAACCTACTGGACGACGCGCAGCTTGCTGTGTCCCTAACTAGCTCTATATAGTAAGTGACAGGGTCCTATCCTGGGGGCTGTCTCTGACACACTCACACTACAGGGTGATCAGGGCTAGCTGGGGTTGGGGGCTGCTGGCTAGTGCGGGAGTACGACTCCCTGCACCTACCTCCTTCCCCTAGCTTCTCCTGGCTCCAACTGCCTAACGTGCTCCAAACCCGCGAACTGTATCTCTTTTCTCCTGCGGGCCATCTCAGCCTATTGGCTCCCGGCGTCACATGGGGCGCTGCTGAGGCTCATGGGATGTAGTCCTTCTAAGAGCCTTCCTGGTAGGCTAGGGTTTCGCGGCTCCCCTCACACTGCCTTGCGCGATGGCAAGTCTGCAGGGCCGTCGGGACTCACTCGAGCGCGATTATTACTAAGATGGCGGCGCCCTGCTCGGGAGCCGCCGGAGCACCAAGCGCTCCATGCACTGGCCCCCACCTTCAGACGTGCACGGGTCCATCGAGTGACCGCGGCAGCGGAAGAAACGAGGTGGTAGGGGTCGCGGGGCGGAGCAGGGCACGAACAGGGGACTGGTACATCAATTAAAAAAAAGGCACAAACCAAAGTGAAACATACTACATATCTTGTTTTTTATCTCAACAAATAATATCTACTTCGATGTGTACGCACAGTGCTCTCTCTTCTAAAGAACAACTAGAAAACCTACAGGGTATTTAATAGACAAAGAACAAAAAAGGAGGATATAAGGGGATTACTTCCCAGTTTACAAAACATTTCCAATACACCATTCAAAAGAATTAAAATGAATTTACTTATTTGTTAATGCAATCTTATCTCAAGTGCATCACGGTCATTAGTTCTACCGAACTTAAAGAGGTCATCAAGTCAATGGTTTGAGCAATTGCTACCTCTCTGGCACTCTGTGCAGCAGCAAAGGGGTCGTGCACTTTGGGGGGCTCTCATTAGCTGCACAGAGAGAATACGACTGAACTACAATCATAGTCCTGGTAGCATTGAACCGGAAGTGCTCAAGTCAATGCCATAGTCAGCACCTCACACTTCCACCTAATGCAAACCTCAAGGAAGAAGAGTCATTTTTAAAAAATGTTTTCTCCAAAAATTCTGAGAACCGCAAACATGCATGAATATTACACCGCCACAAACAACAACTGTACACACACTAATCGGTATATAATTGTAAATCATTAACCTACCGACAAAATTATTGGGGGAACAAAATGCACCTCAATAATATACGTCCATTTATTTCGTCTTTTCCATTGTTTTTCTATGCAAACCAGTGACATTTACAATACACTACATGCACTACTCCCCCCCAAATAACACATACAGCCTCTCTCACTCACTATCCTGGTGGTGGCTGCAGGGGGGGCCAGCCGATGCTGGTGGTGGCTCTTGTTGCCGCCGGACCCAAACGTCTCCACAGCTGCTTGCCTGACTCTTCCTGTACTGTCACCACGCCAGGCTCTGTGAAGTCGGCTTGCACCAGAATTTGCGACACGGCACGTCCAGCATGCACCGACATGAGAACCCGGCGTGGGACAGTACAGTGAGGCAGGCAAGCGATGGGGAGACGCCAGGAGTCCGGCGGCAACAAGAGATCCGACAGCGCCCCGCCGCAGCCACCGCCAGGATCTAGTGAGGGGGGGACAGGCAGCAAAGGGGGTCGGCACCTGCAGAGAGCCACATGGGGCTCGGGAGTGCAGGTTGCTACCCCTGCCTACTGCCTATCAGCAACGGAATGTTTGCTGTAATAAACATTTGACTTCTTAGTTGAAATAAAATAAATAAGCCCTATTACTGGTTGATTAATAATGTGTTAACCTTTAGGAATGTCCTAATGTGTACCAGGTATGTCATCTTAAAAGTTGGTTTTCTAGAGTTGATCAGACGGAAGTAGAGAGCCTCATCCACTTATGTTCACCGCCACCCTGGAGGCGGTTGCGTCCATGTGATCATCTGAAAAAAAAAAAAATATCGATCACATGGTCACGACCCCGGTGGTACCGGGAGGGCCCGAACGTCTGGCAGCAAGAAGATTAATAGCAGTTTGACGTCAAAACTATTTAGTAATGAAAGCAACAAAGCTCTTCCCTTTCACAGCTGTACTTAGTCTGGTGTCATCATTTGTCCCAGGATGGAATGTGGGACACAGTCAGCGCCGCACTAGGAGGAAATCATAGAGCAGTTTATTTTGGACTCACAGGTGGGTTTGTGTGTCGTTGGTCACTGGACCAGTTTGTCATCGTGATAATGCATACGGCTTGTGGGAAATAAATTGCATTCAACGTGTAACATCAGGTGATATTATGTCTTCTATGAGTAACGGAAGTAATTGGAGGCCAGGCACTTGGATTACAGAGAGTAAAATTTATTCTTTTAGGGCACCACAACGTTTCGAACTTTGGCCAGTCACTTGAGAAAGAACTTTGCATAAGTTCGAAACGTTGTGTGTGCCACTAAAAAGATAAATTTCCTCTGTAAATCCGAAGTGCCCTGGATCTCCACTTACATTCATTACTCAAAATGATCCGGCAGTCGTTCTCCCTGAACCATGGAGCACCGATCTCTAAATGCAAGTATATCTGATATTAGTACATTTAAAAGGTTGTGCAAGACTAAACTCTTGACTTACATATCTATGAGTGAACCCCATGCAGACATTGCCGAAATCCTGCATTTTTATCCTTGACGGAGTAAGGTTGGTTTTAAACCAGAACACCAGGTATACTGTCACCGAGCTGTAGTTTTAACAGTACTGCTCATTAGCTATAGAAATAAAGTGGCTGCAAAAAAACCTAACCAGATTTATCAAGTAAAAAACATTCTCCTTGAAACCATGGGACTCTTCTTGGTTGATAAGGCTGGTGCAGTGTTTTGCACTGTTTTGTTGCCGGGTGACATTAAAGTGACTGTGTAATTACAATATTCCATTGCAATGGCACTGTTGCTCACTCTCAGACAATGCAATAGTTTAAGAAACGTGTCTTGCAGTTTTGAAGCAGTCCAGTTGTTGAAAAGCAAAAACGCCGAGTGACCACATAATATTACCCATTTTAATGCCAAACGTCCTGCAGAGCTAGTTTAAAACTGAAAGATATGGAGACCCACGGAAGCAAAATATTTAGCATATTTACCAAGCTTTGTGTAATCAATGGGCTAGCATTGCCTTGCAGGCCAATATCTTTGAATAACAAACTGTATTTTTAGTGTATTTCTAACTGTACCCTGCTCAATTTAAGTATAAACCAAGTACAAGGCATACCCCTGTTTAAGGAACTCACTTAAGTACACTCGCGAGTAGGACTATTTTCAATCGCCCCATCCCCTGTGTCCGTACGCTCACTTCGCGAGTACGGACACTTATTCGCCCTACGACAACGTAGAGTGTATCGCTGATTTCCCTCACCCAAGTAGGCAAACGCAGTCGCGCATGCACCTGTCAGCACGTCCCGAACAGCAATCACCGGCTCCCTACCTGTACCGAAGCTCGATAAGTGGGGAAAAAAAAAAAAAAAAAAGGTGTGCTCACTTTAAGGTACATTTTAACTTTACATACATGCTCTGGACCCCTTGCGTACGCTAGCGGGGTAATGCCTGTTATACAGTGAATCTGACAAGACTAGGCATGCTCAATGTTTTATTCAACCAATTGCTGCATATAGGAGCATTGTTGTTTTCGGTGTGGATGTTGCCATGGACAAGGGCCAGAGTGGTCCAGGAACGGGCTGGACCCAGGTTCTTGCACTTATATAAGCGTTTGAAACGGCTGTCCCAGCAGTTCGATTGGCACAGGTACTAGAGTATGTACATCCTCCTTTCACGACGACTCAGCGGTGCTATCGAACACTGCTCAGAGATCAGACATTTCGCTCCCTTGGCCTGTTGCTTCCTCCAAGGGCAGCCCCAGATCCTCCACACCCCAGTCCTGTCTCCACAACCCATTAAAGGAACATAATTATTTTACAACAAGATCATAAAAAACATCAACATATCTACATGGAAATGCCTTTTCAGAACCTTCATATTAATGATTCCAAGAAGACTCAGTTACTACCAACTCCAGAAACTGGAGGCTGTAGCCCCTTGATGGGGGAAATGCAATGCCACCAAAATTGAAATGGAGGTACAATAGCATACCCTAATAATATATTCTGTGATTCAGGATGACACAATCCTATTGCACACAGCCATAGCCTCTCTGACCTTAACACAATTTCAGTTACTTTTGAGACTCGAAAACTGGATTTTCCCAAACAAACTGTTTTTAAACACTGACAAGACTAACAATGGTATTTGGGACCAAGATAAATTTTTAAAGCTTCCAGTGACGAGCTCCACGATCAGAACAAACGCTAACACCCACCCTAACTCATGTTACTAGTTTTTTAAAATAACCTAGGCATATGGTTTGACTCCACTTAACATTCGGAATGACACATTGATACCCTGACATCGCAAAACCTATGCCAAACTAGGTGTATGTACAGGAACAAATCTCTCTAAGCCTGCTGGTCAGAAAGCGTATGCCAGCAGTATGCTAATGCCAATTATCTATATGGAGACATAGTATATGGCTCGGCCCCAAACCCATCTAGGCAGGAAACTTGACCCCTCTACAATTCAATTTGTCGTTTCGTTCTCCAAGCAACTTCAACAAACATCCCCACCACTGATGATGCTCTTGCCCTCCTCTGGCCTTGCTCCTGTCCCCTTGCTGCTATGCCTGCCTTGTGTATTCTGACTGCTTGCTGCTCTGCCCGTGCTGAGGAACCCCTGGCCTATCTCTGCTTCCATGCACTCATGCCTCCCCCCACCTCCCTTCTCGTGTATGCTCCCCTGTTTGCTTGCTTGTTACCTGTGTCTCTACTATTCGCTGAGGGCACTACTGCTGCTGTTGCTTCCTCCCCCTCCCTGCTGCCTGTCCTAATCATGCTGACTGTGACCCTTGATGCTTGCCTGCTGATTATTCTGTCTCTCTTGATCACTTCCCTGTCTCATGGCATGCCTCTACTGCTGGACTTCCCCCCCTTGCATCTCACATCTTGTCTTTCCCTCTTGACCCCACCCTATCTGTCCCCTCCTTGTTCCTTGCTGACATTCTCTGATTACTGCATGAACTCATTCTGCCCCTGCTGCTGCCTTTCCTGACTCCGCCGCCTGAGAAACACCTTATCTCGGCTCCCCCTGCCTTGAATGCCTGCTGCTGCCACTGCTTCCTCCTGCTACCTGGCTGCCCCCCTTTTTTGTCTTTGTGTTCTGTCTGCTACTGACCTGTGAATTTCCCTGTCTTGTGACTCTCCTGCCTGTGGCTGCCCTTTGCCCTGTGACTGTGTCCCTCTGAGTGCTGCCTTTGGAGAAATGCTCAAGAACTAGATTGGTCATTCACTCGAGTTCAGCACAAAGTTCACCTTTCACGTCTGACCTTCAAATATTTGGTAGCAAAGGACCCGTCTATCTGAACAAGCATCCTCCCGGACCACACAGGCAGCTACTTATTCTGAGAGTAGGACTCCAAAAACTGTTCATGCGTCCCAAGTCTCAACAAAGTATCCGTACGCTCTCTTCTCTTACGTGCAACACCAAACATGAAAACTACCAGAGACTCACACTCACACCAGTTTAAGTGTCTTTCCAAAACTAAGGCTGTCTCACATTTTAATCTGGTCTGGACATGTTCCATAAGCTATAATACTATCTTCTCTAATGTGCATGCATCTATTGTATATAATGTTAACCCTGTTCATTATGTAATGTATTTCATATTAAACTATGCCCAGGACATTACTTGAAACGAGAGGCAACTCTCAAGATTACTTTCTGGTAAACCATTTTATCAATAAATAAAATAAATAATACTTTGTTATGCATTGCAATTGTCTTTGGGTGGCATTGGCACATTTTTAAAAAATAAAAATGCTAGCTTCCCCCCCCCTCTTTTGGGACTACTAGTCGTCTAAGGGCAAAGACCTTAAGGATTAATGTGGGATCATCTTCAGGAATCCCCTCCTGATCATGTGAGCAGGATGATCTATGCCAGAACGGATATCCCTCGGCTTGTATGGCCTGTCAGCCGTGATGTCACTTAGGGAGATGAGAAGGGTACTGTTATATTTAGCTCACCCGACTGTTCTAGAAACAGGTTGTCATAGTTCAGACTGAAGCCTCCCGTGAGTCCTGTAAATAGATTTGTGTGTATAGTTATGTGTTATTAAGGCTAGTCCGGTTCACTATTATTGTTTCAGTTGAGGAAGTTGCCCTATATGTTGGGCCATAGCAATGACCAAGACTATTTCTTTGGGCAAGAAGGAGAAGGGATAATGCAGAGCTCTCAAGTAGAGCTACGAAGCATAATGGACGGCCTCTCTAGAAGATCCAAAGTAAAACTCTGGGCCCAATATGCATGAGATACTGATCCCCGAGGACAGCCTGTATGCACCTAACCATAAGCCACTTGAGATGGGGGCATTTTGAGACTACTCCTGCATAGTGACTCATATAATACTAAGGAAACATGCATAGGTACTTCCCCAGTGTAGAGTGAGAGCGGCCAGGGGAAGAAGACAAAAGAGTAACCAAATTAATGCCACCAATTATATAGGATTGGGGCATCTGTTGTGTCATATGGCGAGCGCATTATGAACGGCTGTGAAGAAAGCGTCTGTGTACTGTAAAAGTGCTATGGTTGCCCATCGTTATTCATTGCATATCCACGCCCAGCTACATGGGCCCGCACCCTGAGACAACGTATGAGAGACTGAGCACAGCCATGTGCAGTACTCCATGTAAACCCCTTTTAGGGGGAGGGGAATAAAAAAAATGGATATTTACAAAGTGACAGTTTAACGACGGACTCCCATAGTTAAAATAAAACATACTATATTGTTTCCAAGAAACAAAAGTTTTTTCCATTGCCATTCAGGTCATAATAATTTATATATCGCATGCTTTAAGAATATGCACATTCTTTAAAAGTTAAAGTTTGAGGCTTCAGGTCTTCAATGGAAGAATTTTCAAATCCGAGCGAAGGTCGGCTATAACCCTAAGAAATTATCACTACATCAGTTTGGTGTTTTTTTCCCAATACGTAAACATTGAAAGTTTAAAGTAACATAATTCGACCACATTCTTTTCACTTTGGTTTTATTTAATAAAAACAAACAAAAAAAACCATGCTTTGGCAAAACCAAAATATAAAAAACATCGTCCGAATCAATAAAACACCAGTGGAACATGGCCCACCTTTAATACTGTATGTTCTAGTGTGTTCATGCAAAGCGACGGCCTCATTACACAGTGGTCCTTTTCTAAGGTCTCAGATGTACATAATGTATTGCCTACCAAAATACTGAAATCATGTCACACTAAATTTCTATACACACTAGTTTTAGAGGCGAAATACACACACTGGCCATATTGTTTTAATAAACCATTACTTGGGCCATGAATAAGGGGAAACTGAATTTCCATTAGGACTCAATGTGTAATCTCATCATTCAAGGAAAGGACTGGATGCAAAAGCTCCTGCAGCATCTGGTCACAAAACCAGTTTGTTACAATAATGGGTCTGCCTGCTTTTCAGTTTCCCCACCATTTTTATGGGTTTTATAACTGAAGGCATTCCAGGATAATTGAATATAAATATGCTGCAGTTGGAGCTAATTAGGGGCGAATACGCAGCAGGACTGCAGTAACAGTTGCAGACTTGCAGGTGATCAGAGCACAGTTTTAGAGCGAAGATTTGTGAGATGACAAACGCGATATTATGGTCTCTGCAATGTAGGGGGTATTTCTTCACTCTATTCGCTCACAATATTGTAAACTGACACTAGCGTCTTGCCTTAGCAATTGGCACCTAGCAGGAATAGACCATGGCACTTACTTAAGATACAGGCCCTCCCTCTTCTTTAGAGGGGTGTTCTCTTGAACGAACCACATTTAGCTTATGGGGACACCGTTCCCAGGGATACATACCGTAAATCCCCCACGCATAATGTAGACAATGGGACCAACGACAGATACACGTTATGGACATGGCAGCGGTTTCCTAATGGCCCGCAATGGAAGATTTACATGCCATTTGTTCCCGGGGGTGGGGTGGGACATGTATACCGGTGCCAGATCGTTGCAGGGTAAGTATCTCAGGGAACTGGAAATTAAAGGGTGTCAGCTATCCGGGGACTCCTGCTGCTACAATTGTACAAAATAATAAGATAATGTGGGAGACTGATACTCCCATACCAGATTACCAGCTCTGGACAGCCAAAGTATTTGGTTATTCCATTACGTGGTTCAAGTCCAAACACTCCCATGTGGAGAAGCCCATGATTCTCAATGACCAATATCAAACATCCTTATGTGATTTAAACAACAGTAAGGGGGCAGGGCAAGTTTAGGATTCACAAAAATCAGGAGTTATGAAAAACCAAGTAGCCCTGTATCCCGCGGTCCTAGGACCCCCCTCCTTTTGCGCAGCGCGGTCGAGGTTTGCCGACCGAGGACGAAAGAGACGGACCAGCGGCTGCATTCAAGGTTGGGGCCGGAGCATGGAGCGAGGGCTGCTACTCCGGAGATGCGGCGGCAGTTTTGCCAGGACGCGATAAGGCCGTTGCTAGGGCCGCGGTCGCGTATGCGAGGGTCAGGCGGACTCGGAGTGAAGGAAGCCGCCATTAGTGAGTGTGTTGCGCATGCGCAGGAGCAGAAGTGCGGGAGAGCCCAAAGACAGTCGCCGCCATATGAGCAGTGCAGGACTGGCAGCCCCAGGGTCATAGGGGCAGAGCACCATGAACCCAGGGAGCCAATAGGGTGGAGAGTATGACACTGGCAGGAGCAAAAAGGATACCATTGTGTGGGTTTGGCACTATGCGTTAGTCAGAGCAAGGAGCAGCCAAGGGAGAGGAGAGGGTAGGGTGCAGGTGTCAGTGATACCGTTAGGGCCAGCAACCCCACAAGGCCGAACGATAGCCCTGACTCACCCAGTAGGGGAGTGTGTGCCAGGGACAGCCTGAAGTGTTAGGGACCTGTCACTACATCAGTTGGAGCTGGCGAGCGAAGGGGGAAGGAAGGGTTGTAGGGAGCGAGGTGAAGCTCCTGCACCAAGTAAGTCCACCATATAGCCCACGGTAGGCCCCAATCCCCCCCAGGCTAGGGGTTAATTGACAAGGGAAGCTGCCCTTAGGTCGTGAGAGGTGCCTTATTGTCCTGTTCAACAGCGGTCAGTCGCTGTGAGGGCGGTACAAGCGGCTATGTGTAGGTTGCAGTGCGTTGATGCCAGGATTAGGAAGCGGTTGGGTAGTGTGGTGTGCAGGGGGTGTAAGGACCCATCACTGACCAGAGTGATAGGGCTATCCCGTAGGCCTCAGGAGTTCCCATTAAAGCCATTAAGGTGTGCTGTAGCTGTAGGGGACGGCCTATAGCCAGCAGAGAGTGCACGTTAGGTCCGGAGAGCAGTTAGGGACTCCCTGACTGAGCCTCGCCCCCCCCCGGAGCAGAGGTGGGCGCAGTCTTAGTGAGAGCGAAGAGGCTATCCGGGCTGGAAGTCTCCCGGACGGTGGATGCCTGGTCGGTCGGCAGGAACTCGCAGGATCCTGTTGCGAAGACCGTTGCCGACCGAGCACCTGGAGTGCTCGGCAGGTACTTTAGATTACACAAGTGGCACAACGTGCCCATTAGTTATAGTGAATGCGCAGTCACCAATAATCTCTCTCTGCAAGAGTGCAGGCACATTGGGTGGGGATCAAATGGGACTCGGGGTGGGAGCACCTCGGTGGTAGGGAAGCGTCCTGTGAGTAGTTCCTTAGTTAGGTCGCCATCAGAGAGGGAACCCATTATTATGTTGACATTATAATGTGTCTTATGTTCCAAGTACACGGTAGTTTTGGTTATTATTATATTACAGGTGTGCCGAGTGGTATTGAATGGTCATGCGACGGATTTTTTTTCACCTCCCCCCCCCGTATGGTGGGAGACGAAGGTTGGAGGCGCTCTGCCCCACGAGTACGAGGGTACTCTATAATTACTAAATTGCCCCAGGTTCCCCCGTGCGGCCAGGAAGCTCAAGCCACTCCCTGTGAGCCTAACAGGAAGCACCACGGTCGATCGGTAAACACTGTATGTTCTCCGCCCACACTATGATCGCGATTGGGTGGGTGGAATAACCCGTTCCAAAAGATAAAACGGTCCCTCGTCCCCAGAAGTTATCATGTTAGGTAAGGCTACACAGTTACACAGTTACACAGTTACACAGTTACACAGTTACACAGTTACACAGTTACACAGTTACACAGTTACACAGTTACACAGTTACACAGTTACACAGTTACACAGTTACACAGTTACACAGTTACATAGTTACACAGTTACACAGTACATCCAGTTCACCCTGTGCTACATCAGACGACAGATACTTTATCCTGTATCTGTACTTGCAGTAGAAGGAATGGAAGTATAACATCCTCACATTATTTTCTATGTATAACTAGAAGCAGACTTTTCTTTTCCTGACTATAAAGAGATTTTCCCCTTTTTTCCCGTTTCTTTATTATGTTTTTGTGAATAAACCCGTTTTCCGTATTTTGGGCCCTGCCCCTCTCTGTGGCTGTAACACTTTGCAGACACAGATCAGGGAGGGCAGAGAAAGACCTGCAATGTGAGTATAAGAGCCTTATTATTTTATTTCTCAAGGCTCGCTGCTTTCACGGAAACGCGGGCCTTGTCGCAGGATTCTCGGACTCCTGACGTATTATCACCATATATATTTTTGCAGGTTATACCTCATACCACTGTTTCTCTGTCTCCATTTATCTAAACTATGAGAATATATAAATGTATTTTGTGATCCAGTGCTTGAGCATCAATACCACTTCTTGTTGCGCTTACTTGTTATAAAGAACCTTTCCTTTGGTGCGGGAGAAATCTCCTTTCCTCCAACCTTATGGGTGTGTCCTTTGTACCCGTGGGATGGGGCACAGCAAGCAGGATCCCACGGGAAGTGGCAACGGGGCACAGCAAGCAGGATCCCACGGGAAGTGGCAACGGGGCACAGCAAGCAGGATCCCACGGG
>WSYH01014523.1:0-15504 GCA_036426205.1 Ascaphus truei | reverse complement strand
GGGGGAGATGATGAAGGGTGCTGGGGGAGATGATGAAGGGTGCTGGGGGAGATGATGAAGGGTGCTGGGGGAGATGATGAAGGGTGCTGGGGGAGATGATGAAGGGTGCTGGGGGAGATGATGAAGGGTGCTGGGGGAGATGATGAAGGGTGCTGGGGGAGATGATGAAGGGTGCTGGGGGAGATGATGAAGGGTGCTGGGGGAGATGATGAAGGGTGCTGGGGGAGATGATGAAGGGTGCTGGGGGAGATGAGGAAGGGTGCTGGGGGAGATGAGGAAGGGTGCTGGGGGAGATGATGTTTTGTGCATTTTTTGTATGTCTGCGGTCTCACCAAATAAACCCCATTTTATTCAACAATGTTGTCCTGCCTAGTGGATTGATCCAAGAAGGTATAAAAAGTGTTAAAAGTGCTGGTCTTCCGTGACAGGCTTTTAAAAAAAGAAATGTATAAATTGAATAATAAATGCTATTTTACCCGTGCGGCCCAAATCTGTTTTCTTTGGAGTAGTTCGGCCCTTCTCACTTTACAAGTTGTGCAGGCCTGCTCTACAGGGTTCCTCCTTACATCAAGGGCTACACCCTAGACCTCAATTAACGAGCTTCACTTACCTACTAGCCATCAGGTATTGCTGCAATATCCTGCAAGTCATTTACTTCAGGATAGTGGATGGTTACATTGTCAAATACCATCTTGATATTAAGTGTACAGATTATCTAGTTGTCTGTTATATTATAAACCACTGCACAACTAGTTAGATAAGCTACACTTACCCACACCTCTTCGGTTTATTTTTAATTGTTTTTATCTGTATTTTGTTCAATATTTGTGGTGTCCAAACAGTTATATATTTAGTTGATCCTAATAAAGATGTAATATTTTAATTTAGGGTGTCTCTCTAGTGCCACACAAAAGGATCCTTTCTTTCCTAGTTTACAAATTGTCTCTACTTCCCTGTGAGCACCGCCCTCCCTACACTGTTTGGCTATAATTTATTCCATATTTGGTTATCACAGCTTGAAGTATCTGGCCCTTTGACTCAAGTCAGGTTTAGTGATATTAAGTTCTAATTGACCGTAATGGTGTATATAGACCTATCACTATTTGCAATTTAACATCAGAAATAAGACAATAGAGATTTAAAAACCACGTAACACACATATTCCTGATTACCTTGTGCTGGCGCGTTACTTTTCCATAGCGCACCCCCTTGATACCAAGCTCTTTCCCATATTCATCTCCAAACCAGGAGCTGTATGTGTGGGGGGGAGGTCTGTGCAGGTTCTGTAGTAGATTTTCCTGTGGTACTCGAACGCCGCAAGGTTCTGTTCTTACTCATTTCTCGCACAATTTACAAACCTAAAATTGGGACAGTTAGTGAGGTCTCAAAGTAATGTCTATTTTATAAAGGAAGAGCTGAAAAAAGATACAAGTTGATAATAATGTGACTTGTCTTTTCTTTCTTCTCTACAGTTTTTGAGAACAGAAGTTAATGGAGAGCAATGTATATACAATGGCTCACTTGTATGTACTCACAGTTTGATTGGAATGGGAGCCACAGGCCACACCAGTGACTACTTTCTTATTACTTAAAAAATAAATAAAAACACAGTTGTAATTAAAAAGTCCCTGACACAATGACACAAAGGTGAGTTTTCTTCCGGTGGAACTAAACAGAAAGTGGGGTTGATGTAACAAGGTGTTGTAGCAGGAATGTGTTCCATCAGCAACCTGAGCTTATAACATGCCCTGGGCTGATTTGGAAACTGGACTATAGAAAAAGCCTTGAGCCACATTCTAATGAGGTAACAATGTCGGTTTGGGTTTGAACCGCCCTCCCCCCCATGCACATCCCATCGCTCCACATAGACCACAGATCGCGGACCCGTACACGCGCCACCATGCGCGCCTCTGTCGCGGGTTCCTGCAGCCCAGAAATCTGTGGTCAAGCTGCAGGAGTAGGGTCGCGGCAGACAGTTGCGGGTGCCGTCCCCCCCCCCTTTTTATTATTATACTCTGTTGACCTGTGTGCGGAGAGCGGGGACCGGAGAGGGGGGGGGGGGGGGCTGTGTAGACAAACATAAAAGAAAAGCATAATTGTGTCTGTGTGTGTGGCTGGAGCAGGGAGCTGCCGAATCTCTGTTCACTTTCAGCAGCCAATGCATTGATTGGCTGCTGAAACTGACGTCACGCTGCTGCAGCCAGAGATCAGTTTCAAAAGACTCCCGCGACTGCAGCAGCTTGATGCCGTACTTTGCAGCCAATGGTAGTTTCAATACTGAACACTACCATTGGCCTCCAGGAGTCTGTGACGAACGCGCAAGCGGGGCCTAAGGCTACATACGGGAAGCAATGGTGCTGAACAAGGCTGTGAGCAGAAGACAGCAGTGAGGGGAGAGGTGCAAAGAGCTGCTGTGATCACATGCTCATTCCCCTTTACTTGAGTGGCGGTTAAAGTGCAATTGGGGCTATTGCACTTCAGTGAATCTAGTGTTTGGTAAACAGATGAGGCAAAGTGGATAAGGTAAAATAACCCCCTGCAGATCAGTACCTGGGAGGAAAATAAAGGGTGTGGGAGGAAGGGGGATACAGAACACAAACAGCAATAGAAACACAGTAAGAGAAACCATGTGAGACGGGTAACTCTTCTCTTGAGGGGATATAAGGGAAATAATTTGACAAGCTGTTTGGGGGATAAATAAAATGAATATTTCTGTTTCTTCAGTAGTTTCGGGAGGTTTTGCAATCATTTGGAAAGACAATAAGTGATGGTAATGGTCACAGAGTAATAGTCTGGAGAATATAGATTTCGCATTAGCTGCCCAGTAAACTAGGTAAAGTAGTGTAGGTGACAGCAACCAAAGTTATCCGTAATGTCAACAGCTGCCTCTGGTTAAATAAGGCTTTGATAAGTGTGATCCTGTGTTCCAAAGACGGGGAAAGACTTGTGTGGGGTGAGAGGAAAAGGAGCGCTTAGGATAGCTAGCAAGGAGAAAAGGCTGATTGTACAATCTCTTATGGGTTTGTAATCTCAGGATTTATTTAGACTGAAGCAGAGTAGGAAAATGGTATTTAAAGGGCAGTCCCTCCTAGGAAGAACATGACCCAACAACAATGGCATATTTAATAGGTTAAATGTAGAGAATTGTCAAGTTAAAAAACTTGTTTAGCAAATAAAGAAAATAACACTTCCATAGAAACCAAAGTAATTATTATGCCCTCATTAGTCAAACACATACAAGTTCCAGGAGAAATACAGAACAGGATTTCTTTCACAATACACAAATAAGTAAAAGTTATTTTAACCCTTTGAGTGACAGAGGGGTCATGTGATCGCTCCCTCACTGGTGACAGAACGGACGGGGAGAACCCCTCCCTTCTATCCCACATAGTGATAGATACGTCCTGCCCTGCACAGGAGCACAGAATGACATCTCCCCTAGGGAAACCAGCAGGATTACTATGACGTAGCTATTACATCATGGGGCCAGAAGGGATGGCATAACAGCTACATCAAAAGGGCACACAAAGGGTTAAATGGTGATTTCATCCTTTTCAAGGAAGTCATGTACTCCAAGTGATTTCATGTTTTCCCGCCGCTAGGTTGGATTTAAAGCAGCAGTTCAAGCTGCCTTTATATAAAATATATAACAACATACAGTGGTTGACAAATCACCAAAAAATCTACTCGCCACACAAAAAAATCTACTCGCCACCTAGTATCAAACGTGTGCTGCTTGGGCCAATATTTACTCGCCCGGGGGTTAAATCCACTCGCCCGAGGGCGAGCAAATGTATAGGTTTGTCGAACACTGTAATATATATATATATATATATATATATATATATAATATATATATATTGTGACAGGGTCATTGACTCGTATATGTTAATAGGAGATGGCAGTATGCATGCTTTCCAGTAACAAGGGGTTAACCCAGCTTGTTAAGCAGACCACAGGTGATTCAAATTAAGCTAGTTCACCTGCTTTAAAACAGGAAGAGAGGAAATGCCTCTGGGGCGGCAGTCCTCTCTTAGGTGCAGAGAGAAGACAGAGGAGTGTTGACAGACAGACACAAGCTACTCAGATTGACCCTGTCCCAAGGGGGGAGAATAAAGCTCCCAGGTAAGGAGCCAACTGCTATTGCTGAACCTTGTTGGGCTGGAGTAGGTTAGCTAGCCAGCCAGGTAGTTAGCCTGCACTTTTTTGTTTAGTCAGTGCCCCGACCGGGGTTAGGCTTTTTGTTTACGTTTCAATTTAAAGGGACAGTGTACCCATTGTTTTAGTTACCTTTTTTTGGACAAATAAATCCACCAGCACTATTTCACCAGAAAAGTCGTGTTGTCTCCACACACACACACACACACGCACACACACACACACACACGCACACACACACACACACACACACACACACACACACACACACACACACAGGATATATATATGTTTCCCTTCAATATGCGCATCAATTCAATTCCAAAACTGGCAAGTGATTAGCTAAGTTGCCGATCGTCCGTTCTACTGTGATCAATTGGCGAAGATTCAGCTCGAGGTGTCACTAAATCACTCTGTAATGAGTCAATGGAACATATTTATATTGATATGCGTTCCACTGACGTGTGCTTGCTCCCGAGCCCTGGTCCTGTCTCGTGGGGCTTTTCCAGCAGCAGCAGAATCTGCCTGTCGCAGTAAGTATTGTGACTTGAACTAAACTGGTTCCTGGGGTAAGATCAGCCTCTACTATTAATCCAGATATATGTGGGTGGATATACTAGATACAAATGAAATAGCATGAAAGTGATAGGGAAATAATCTATAGATGTACTCACACGGCCATGTGTGGTACTAGGATTAAACAGTTATTGGGTTAATGACATTAATTAAGTCAGCCCTATATAAGTATGTATTCCCAGGTCTTCTGCATGAACCGGACAAAGGATTACTAGATCCGAAACGCGTTGTTCATGCAGAGACCTGGACCGGAAGAGTTGTCTGACTGCGTGAGGACACCGTAACAGGCGCCAGCGTCTAGGGATTGCAGTCCTGTGTACCGGGAGCACACTGCACCAGAGAACGTGAGGCTGGCGTCGTGGTCCTGGAGCAGCTATCCATATGCGAGTTCTAATGTTACACACTTATCTTTAATAAATCCTTTTTAAACCTGTGTGTGTGGCGCTGTCTCGCATTGTATGTGCACAGAGAGGCTACTACAGAAAGACAGAGGGGAAAGAAGTGTGACCCGCTGTAGAGAAGGAGCAGCACAAAGATACCTATAGAAACTCCTAGTACCACACATGGCCGTGTGAGTACATCTATAGATTATTTCCCTATCACTTTCATGCTATTTCATTTGTGTATTACGGTCTAATATTTTATTTGAGTTTTGTTTGCGCACCCCTATTTTTTTCTTCATATACTTATACACATCGAGGATCGTGGGAAGATTCTCTCATTGGGGCTGAGCAGCATACGCAGATTGTTTGTATTGGTTTGGTATATTTTATACTCCATTTATCTATTCATTCACCTGTGTTTGTGTGTGAGTGCTGTGCGAAGGGAGCGCCCCAGTTTATTTTTATCGGATATATCAGAGACACAGGTTTAAACCTCTGTCACTCTGGCCCACGACTGCTATGGATTCTACTATTCTGTTTATCCCTACTCAATTATTATTAAAAAAAAGTGTGTATGTGTGTGCCGAGCATGCGCATTTTAAGTTAAACCTCTGTCTTTTGTCACAGAAATTGCATTTGTGATAGTGATGTTTTTTAGTATCAAACTTTTTTTATTGGCATAAATACTTACAGATATGGGTACAGTATAGTCATCGGCACATGACTACATAACTTCAGTTGAAACAATTTGGTGTTAGCCAATAGAATTTTTCTGTTTAGGGGTGAGGTTAGAGAGGGGGGGGGAATGGGGGGGCGAGGAGAGAGGAGGGGTAGACAAACAGTGGGGAGGGGGTGAAGGGCAGGGAGAGGGGGGCTGGAGTGGGCAAGAGGGGCTTGGAAGAGGGGGGGATCCCTGTGGCTCTCCATCACCACCTCCGTTCACGCTATAATCTCGTCCCTTCTGTTTTAAAGTAGGCCCAGGCCCTGGGGTCCTATCCAGGGATCCCAAGTATTCCAAACTGCGGCATTTGTTTGTGTAGCATGGCAGTTAGCTTATCCATTGACATTACTTCGTCTATCCGCCTAATGACCGTGTTTCTCGCAGGGGCTTTAATCTGCTTCCAGGCTGCCGCTATTGAGCATCTAGCCACCGTCAGAATTGCAGAGACCAATCTGCTCATCGGCAGAGGCAGGTCGTCAAATGGTTTGTTCAGCACCAGGGTCAGTGGGTCCAGGGGAAAGGGGATCACCGTTGTCTCGTATAGTAACGTCTGGATCTTTGCCCAGAACCTCTGTATCTCTGGACATGACCACCAAATATGGGCCATGCCTCCCTTTTGACCACATCCCTTCCAGCACAAGTCAGGTGTGCCGGGGAAGATCTGGCTCAGTCTAACCGGGGTCAGGTACCACTGGAATAGAATTTTGTAGATATCCTCTTTTGTTACTGTGCAGATTGAGGTTTTTGCCGCCATCTCCCAGATGTCCTCCCACTCGTCTTTCTCCATTTGAATATTGAGGTCCTCGGACCATTTTTGCATGTAGTGGTGGGTCGGGGGTTCTGATGCTGACTCTACGCCCTTATAAATCTCAGATATTAGTCCTCTTTGATACCTGCTTTTACTGCATAGAGATTCGAATCTGGTGGGTGGGGGGAATTTGGAGTTCTCTGAGAGAGAGAGCAGAAAATGTCTGATTTGTAGGAATTTGAACAAATGGAGATTTTGTGATTGGTATTTGTCTCTTAATTCCTGGAAGGATAGGATCTCTCCATTCTTCAGCAGATCGGCAACCAGTCTTATTCCAAGACCCTGAAATTGGTCAAATTGCTTTTTAGAACACCTGGGCGGGAAGTTCGGGTTTCCAAAGATAGGGGTGATATGAGACGGGCTAGTTAGCAGGCCATATTTCCCTTTATTTTTGAGCCATGTGTCCCACGTGCATCTCATTGCTCCTAGCTCAAACCTCCTCGGTCCTTCTTCCTTTCCTCCCTGGGGTCACATCAGGACCTGAAGTGTGGATGGGGCTGCGTAATGTGATTCTATCTCGAGCCAGCAGGTGGAGGCCGGGTCGCAATTCCAAACTACAACCTGCCTCAGCTGGGCTGCGAGATAGTACCTGACCACATCGGGAACGCCCAGACCCCCCCTCATTTTTGATGAAAGCGTGACCGATCTGGGAACCCTCGGTCTTCTATCGTTCCAAATAAATTGGAACATAAGGGCCTGTATATTTTTTAGGGCTGCTAATGGGACAACTAAGGGGAGTGTTTGAAAGAAATAGAGCAGCCTCGGGAGGACATTCATTTTGATCGAGACTATTCTCCCAAACCATGATATTTGGAGTTTTTTCCAAGACTCTAAGTCTTTTTTAATCTGGTCAAATAGTGGGAGATAATTGTATTGATAAAGGGAGGTCGAGATTCTTACCCCGAGGTATTTGATATAGGTGGTTCTCCACTTATATTTATAATTGGATTGCAAGAGTTTCTACGTTGTGTTTGGAAGGGATATGTTGAGTGCTTCTGACTTGTCTATGTTTATTCTATAGTCAGACACCGTACTAAACTGGTGAAGTATCTTTTGTATGTTGAGGGTGATGTGGGGGTCAGCGAGGGTCAGTATCACGTCATCCGCGAAAAGAGAAATTTTGTATTCTTTTTCGGAGACGTTAATCCCCTTGATGCTCTTTTCTTTCCTTATTTTGGATGCAAGGGGTTCAATTGTTAGGGAAAATAGTAACGGGGAAAGTGGGCAGCCCTGTCTAGTCCCATTTCTGATTGCAATTGCGGAGAGACCGCCTGAGATTTTCACATATGCTGTAGGGTTTTGGTAGAGGGCTCTGACCCCCTCTAGATAAGGACCACAAAAACCAAACTTCAGCATTGTTTGATCTAGGAAGGACCATTTGATTCTGTCGAACGCTTTTTCCGCGTCGAGGCTCAGAATCATTGCTTTGGTACCTGTGAGATGCACGTGGTCATTAATATCCACAATTTTGCGGGTGTTGTCAGAGGCCTGTCTTCCTGACACAAAACCTACTTGATCTGCGTGAATGAGTCGGGGGAGAATCGGGTTGAGCCTGTTTGCCAGGATCTTGCTGTAGATTTTGATATCGGAGTTTAGTAGGGATATTGGTCTGTAATTACCACAAAGGAGTGAGTCTCTTCCCTCTTTGTGGATTATACCTAAATTTGCTGCGGTAATGGTGGCGGGGATTGGTTCTCCTTGTAGGAAGGAGTTGAACATATCGAGTAGGTAAGGGGACAGAGTCAGCATAAATGTTTTATAGTAGGTGTTGGAGAATCCGCCCGGGCCAGGTGTTTTGGCTTGCTTGAGGGAGCCTATGGCTTCGGTTAGTTCTTCTAGGGTGATGTTTTTATTTAGCTTTTCTATTTCTACATTTGAAAGGGAGGGGAGGTTACAATGCTCAAGGTATTTTGAGATCTTCCCTGTAGATATCGGGCTTTGGTCTGGTGGGTGGAGGTTATACAGGTCCGAGTAGTAATCGGCAAATTCCTGTGCTATTTCTTTTTCTACATATGAGATTCGCCCTGTTTTTGTGCGGATTTTGGAGATCTGAGATTTGATCCGAATGCCTCTAAGTTTTGTGGCTTAGGCTAAGGCCCCGCTCCCTCAGTCAGCGAGCCCGCACTGCAGACAGGCGGGGCGCTGACAGACACAGACCGCGATATGCGGTCTGTAGGGAGCGGGAGCCGGAGGTGGGCGGGAGTGGCGTGGCTTGAGCGGAGGGACCCGCTACTCCCCCCCCTCCTTCCACGGGCTCGGGCTGCAGGAGGGAGCTGCTGCGGGCTGCTGTAAGGTAAGCAGCTCCCTCCCCCTTCTGCCACAAAAAACACACACACACACACTACCTTGAGTAGGAAGCTGCCTGATGACAGCTCCCGCTCCCGCCGCTGATTGGCTCATCAGCGTACCACGTGACGCGTCACCGCTCCGGTTCACAATTTTCTTGAATCCCCTGGCGGCTGACGCGTCACAGTGCGTAGTGAGCCGTCAGCTAGGGGGGACTGGGACCGGCTCGGGAGGATTCCCCTGCTGGTGGGGAATGCTCGCGCGGCCGTCCGCGCCACCGGGCGCAGCGGGTCCCAGCCCTAAGAGATTGTCAGCTTTGTTTCCCTGTCGAAAAATGTTTGCTTTGTCCATCTCAGGGCTCTCTCCACTTCCTCTATTTGTGTTTGTTTAAGGGCTGTTCTTGTTTGGTTTAGCTGTTTTAGTGTTTTTAGTTTTTAGTGTTTTTTTTGGATGCTGTTGTTTTGTGTTGCTGCTCTAGCTGCGTAATCTTGTCTGTTAGTTCTTTTTGGAGTTTAAGTTTCTGTTGTTTCTTATAGGCTGATATTGGGATTAGATCTCCTCTAATCGAGGCCTTATGGGCCTCCCATAGCATAGCTGGGGCCAAGACGGAGCCTGCGTTAATTTGAAAAAAGGATGAAAGTTTCTGTTTTATATTTATCTCCGTCTCTGGGCAGTTAAGAAGAGAGTCATTCAACTTCCATTTGTTGGGGTTATTCTTGACAAAGGGTAGAGAGAGCGTGAGTTCTACAGGGGCGTGGTCAGACCAGGTGATTGGACCTATGTTCGAGTGACAAAGATTGTAGATACATGGGATCACCCCGGCATCCCCTCCGCAACCCCTGCAAGCCAGGCCCTTATTGTGGGAATCTCAAGGGCTTCGGAGCCCCTGGCTCCGAAAAACACACACACTATAAAATGTCAGACATAAGATTAATCACACTCAATGTAAAATGACTTAATTCAATTAAAAAAAGGAAACTAGCGCTTCAGGAATTGAAAAAAACAAAGGGGGACATCATATTTCTCCAAGAAACTCACTTTAACTCACCCGTGCCCCCGAATACATTTAAAAGTCCATTCCCTCAAGCATTCTATGCATCTTCCCCAAGTAAAAAAAAAGGGGTAGCTATCCTAATAAGGAATAATGTCCCCTTTGCCCCCACCAAAACACAAGCGGACCCTGACGGAAGATTCCTGGTGCTCCAGGGCACTCTAGCGGGTTCACCCGTAACACTGGTAAATGTATACGCTCCCAATGACAATCAGACCCAATTTATTAAAAAAACTCCTGGATTCCCTGGAGCAGCAGGCACTCTCTTCCTTAATCATAGGAGGAGACTTCAACATGGACGCTTCACACTCACAAGATAAATCCGCAGCCCTTACAGACCCACCCACCACAACCCCAAGTACATCTTACACTATTCAATCACAAAAAAAAGCAAAAAAATTTAGGGAAATAATGCAAGAATTCTCCCTGGTTGACGATTGGAGGGCTCAGCACCAGGGTCAAAGAAATTATACCTTCTTCTCTACCCCTCATCAGTCCTATTCGAGGATCGACTATTTTCTAGGTACCAGTAACATACTCCAGGTGATGGTGAAGTTTTTAATTAAAAATCAAAACCCAATTGCAGTTCAAAAACACAAAGAAATTTGACTGCGTGTTTTAGCCATTTGCACGTCTATATTTATAGTAACTGAATTCCTTGTGTCTGTGTCAGTCAGTGTGTGTATGTCAGTAAGTGTGTGTCTCTCTGTATGTGGTGTGTATGTCTTCTCTCTCTGTCCTGACTCCCCCCGCCCCGGTGGAGCTGGGGACACGAGGGGCTCTGTCTGAGTCCCCCCCCCCCCCCCTGCGAAGCTGCGGGCGTGTGTCCTTCGGCAGCCAGCTCCCCGGCGGAGGTACGGGGACATGGGGGGGTGCTCGGAAGTTCACAGGGGGGTGGGGGGATAGGCACATCATTCAGGGGCGGTGTTCGGCGCATCAGTGGGGTGTGTGTGTCAGTGTGTGTCTGTGTCAGTGTGTATGCCCAGATAAGTGTGTAATAATGCTGCTTTTGACTGTAAGCTCATAAAACTGAACCATCTTTTAACTTGCTCCTTTTCAGCTTTAACCCCTACGTTTTGGCAGAAAAATCATCTATGAAAGAAAATATCAGCATGGCAGCTCCCAGCTCTTCAGACTAATTTATAGTCATTAAATATCCTTTATGGCACCAATATAGTGCGTACATGTTGCTTCAATTTACTGTTACTTAAGTTTAATTTATGCAATTTGACTTATCCACAGTTCAGCAAGTGTGCTGAGCTGTCCCTGTGTGACTATTTTGTTATTGCTTTTCCAGGTTGCTTGGCGACGTGGCGTCATATGACCCTGCAATGACGTCAGATGTCAACCAGGAAGTACTGAGGCTGCAGTGGCTGCCCGGCTGTAAACACAGGTGATGGGTATGAGGTGATTTTGTAACCCCTGGGGCAGTGGTGGGATTCAGCCGGTTCGCCCGAAACTGGTCCTAGGATTTCTGAAGTTCGCCGAACCGGTGCTTAACAGGCTGTGGGGGATGGTATATTGAGCAAACACGGTAACTGTGGTGCTCAATAATTGTAACTAGTTCCATATGAAAAGGATGAAAAAATTATAGTTCCATAATGATGGTCCAATAAATGATGGAGTGCCCCCAATGACTATAAATAAAGCTGGAAGGGAATAGTGACTAGTGGAGTCTGCTTGACATCCACAACAATGAACACTATAGTGAATATCCAACCAGCTATACTAAATATAAAGGACAATGTCCGTGGTATACCAGGAAAATGTTGAAGCAACTGCGGCTATTTACCTGTGTAACCCCAGGGGCACTCTGAACTCATAGGAAGTGCAATCCATCCAAGGTAAATGCAGCAAGGTAGAGATGTAGATGAGCACAACAAAAAGAAATCCTTCTTTTCCGTGTATCCAGAGAGGAAAAAAGGCCAGGCCACTCCAAAATTGACAAAAAGGGATAATTTATTGCAAGTTACATAAAGAGGAAAAAATGGGAACAGATTGAACACACCTTGCGTTTCGTACACAATGTACCGTGATAAAAGACATTGTGTACAAAACGCGTAGGTACGTTCATCTAGTCCCATTTTTTCCTCTGTATGTAAACTTGCAATAAATTATCCCCTTTTTTGTCAATTTTGGAGTGGCCTGACCTTTTTTCCTCTCTGGATACCGGAAGAAGGATTTCCTTTTGCTGTGCTTCATCTACATCTCTACCTTGTGGGAGATGGTATGCGGCTGTGGGAGATGGTATGCGGCGGTGGGAGATGGTATGCGGCGGTGGGAGATGGTATGCGGCATTGGAGACGGTATACGGCGGTGGGAGATGGGATGCGGCGGGCTTAAAGTATTAGCCAGAAAGGAATAGAGGCTGGGGCGCTCCCTTATTTATTAGGCTTGTGGTGTGGCCTGTGTTGTAATGTATAACCAAATAAGGGGTAGTGTATACTTGCCCTTGTTGTTTTCTGCAGCTAGACCTGTAGAGAAGATAAAGCCCGGAATCTTCTTGTAATGACAGTAGAATCGGTGGATCGGTCAGCGCACGGGTTTTTAGCTCACAGGATGAAAAGAGAAAATAAGGGACACGTGATTAGTGTTAAACCAGACAAAACATTAACCAATAATACAATGCGGTTGTCTAAAATGAATAAATAAAAAATGCTCGAATAAAAAATCTTTTAAAAGACTTGGCTAAAAGCTTGAATTTGGGGCTTGGATGGAAAAGCCTAAATAAAAACTACTTCATAGATTTTTCTAAAATGGATTTCTGTGGTTGGTGGTGGGGTGAGGGATGTAAAATAAAAAGTAAGGACTGTGGGGGCGGGTGATTAGCGCGCTCTTGCGCAGCCTGCTGCCAAACAGGCAAGGTGATGCTGCTTGTGCAGTACTGAACAGCCTGCTGTCTGGCAAAAATAGTAATGGTGATTTGGCAGTAATCGTTATATTTGAGTGTTGCCAGAAGCAGTGGCTTCCTCCTCCTTCTACTGGAGGTGGTATGCGGTGCTGGTTAATGAAGTAAAACGAAGTTTCTGGTGTAGGGGTGACTACCTACTCCTCCTTATGGAGGTGGTATGTAAGTGACGTCTCTCCCGGGTGCCCGATTCAAAGAAAGAAAGGGCCAAAACCGGTGAGTGGGTGAAAATACGTTTATTAAGTGCATAAAACAGCAGACAGGATAAAAACACTTACGATACAGCTTGGGCAACAGCCCAGCTTCAGCCTGATCGTCCGATGGCGCTCCTCCGACCGGTGTATCCCCCGTGACCGCGTCCGATGGCGGGAACCGGAAGGGGAGGGCTTACCGGATGTCAACAGGCTGGCTGGGTCCTTCAGGTAATGGGCTCCGGCAGGGAACTACGCTTTTCGCAATGATGCTTCATCAGGTTCCTGCTGGATGCCCTGGATCTTCCCTTTTTATAGGTTAAAAAGCTGGTTAATTGATTGATTACAATCACTTAGTGTTCCATACAATTACGGTATTAAAACAGCTTATACATCAATTGGTGGTCTTGTTTATTTTTATACATTGATAGAAATCGGCGAATGGGGGGAAAAAGGTGAATGCAGTAGATGCAAAGTTTACACAGTTCTTGTAAAATGAGTCAACATTAATTGTTGTCCATGTGGTATCACTCTTCATATTGGATGCCTGGAGCTTGATTGTTTCACATGTGGGTGTGCAATAAGCACTCAAAAAAAATACATACTTCTTTATACAAGTTCCTTAAAATGGGTGCTTAAACGAGTTATGTTGTACTAAAGCCTTGTACTTGAATCCCCATGTAGATATACATAGCTTTATACTATGGTAAAAATGGTTTGATAGTTAAGGGATATGTGGTAAAAAATATATATAAAATTAATTTATATTCTAATACGGAATTTGGATGAAGAAATTTGTCAAGTGCATGTGTGGTGATTGGATCACTTCATACGTCTCTTCATTGATTTAAAAATCTTCATGCGTTATTAAAATATATGAAATAGTGAATATAAAACATAATAAAATGTATCTTAAAAAATGTATAAAAATAGGGATTTGTAACAATTAAACATATGATATCAAATTATGTGTTTTCCGTGGTTCAATGGGAAATATTATGAATTTCGTGATGTCTATAAGGTGTATGAGTTTGATTTCACTCATACAGACTTCAAATCCTGAGTGTTTTGTGTGTGCTGGGTCGGATTCGATTCCAGGGTCATAGTTCTAGTCACTCTATATCTGTGTGCTTATGGTTAGGGCTACACAGATGCTGATATTAAAATGCATGTTTGGTGGTATATTAGAGGTAATTGTCACAAGTATTGGTGGATCCATAGTTGCGCCGGTACTAGTGCAAGGGGAGGGAGAGAAAAGAGGGATGCCAGGTTGAAATAAAGAGAGAAGAAGAATAAGATATGGAAAAGGAGGGGAAAAGGGAGAAGAAGGAAAGGTGGAGAATAAGGTGGAGAGAGAGGAGAAAAAAGAGAAACATGATTAGTACAGTGTATCTTGAATGGAACGCAATCTTTACTCTAGGAATGCCTCAATATTATATCAATGTTGAGTCCTAGGGGTGCTAGCGTTTTCAATTGTAGATCCATAGAGTTCCTTCTTGCTAGTTTGGTTAGTCTATCGCCTCCTCGCCAGAGGGTGGGATCTGTTCTATGTGCTCTATAGGTGAGGCCGGAGGGGGTCTCCTTGGTGTTTTATGAAAAATGTTTGGACACGCTGGGGTCATTAGCTGCCGTCGAATGTTCCCAATATGCTCTAATATGCAACTTTTAAGGGTCGGCTGGTACGGCCGACATACTGTAGTCCACAGGGCAGTTTAATAGATAAACTACGTGATCGCTCTTGCAGTTGACAAATTTCTTCATCCAAATTCCGTATTAGAATATATATTATATTTTATATATATTTTTTACCACATATCCCCTTAACTATCAAACCATCTTCTACCATAGTATAAAGCTATGTATATCTACATGGGGATTCAAGTACAAGGCTTTAGTACAACATAACTCTGTTACAGCACCCATTTTAAGGAACTTGTATAAAGAAGTATGTATTTTTTCTTGAGTGCTTAATTGCACACCCACATGTGAAACAATCAAGCTCCAGGCAATCCAATATGAAGGAGTGATACCACATGGACACAATTAACTGTTTGACTCATTTTACAAGACTGTGTAAACTTTGCATCTACATTGCATTCACCTTTTTTCCCCCCATTCGCCGATTTCTATCAATGTATAAAATAAACAAGACCACCAATTGATGTATAAGCTGTTTTAATACCGTAATTGTATGGAACACTAAGTGATTGTAATCAATCAATTAACCAGCTTTTCTTATACTATATTAGTGAAAGCACTGTATGCCTGCCTGCCTGCATGCATGCATGCCAGCCTGCCTGCTGGATGTCCGGTGTCCCTAGGGGAAATCTCATTGGTCCCTTGGGCCGCCCCCGCACACCTCTCATTGGCCTGAGGTGGAGTGACGGCCCAAAGGACACACAGGGACACAAACACACACACA
>WSYH01014522.1:0-15506 GCA_036426205.1 Ascaphus truei | reverse complement strand
AGTGTTTCACAAGGAAGCATGAACGTGTATTATTTGTAAATACATGTTAACACCCCATTTCAATATCATTATATATATACTAATACTTATATTATAATATCATATATATAATATCTATTATAATATATATATATCTCCTAGATCTATCTATTAGTCTATTTAGTTTTATATATTATATCTCTCTAATATATATATACCAACAAGCACAACACACCAGACGTGTGTGTGTGTGTGTCTGTGTACTATTATTATTATACCTTTCTGACATGTTATTGAAAACAAGAACACACAAATGAATACAAGGACAAAATTACAATGCCAGCAGCAAAGGTAAGATATTTACACATAATCCTGCTGTAACACGTACAAGAAGATGTTTGCAGTTACTTAGTGTGTTTTTATAATTGCATGTGACTATATGCATTATGCAATTCTTACATCAATAACACACCCAAATGCAATGTTTTGCTGCAAGTCAATGGCAGCTTCTCTAAACTTACACGGGCTCCTGGTGTGACCATTACTGAACAGACGATTAAACACATAAATATTTATAACACATTAATTATGAGTGTTAACATTTCCAAAACTTCACGTGTACAAGAACATGTTTGAAGTTTGGAAACAACACACTCTTCAGCATACATACAATAGTATTAGATAATCTGAAGTCAACAAAAACAAGGCCAAAGACTAATTTTCTGAATTTAACATTTATTTTTTTGTTCCTTTTGCGAGCGAGTAACAGGCTGCCTTGTTTTTTGTCTCTTGAATTTTCCTTTTTCTTTTGCCACCACCTTTAGGCACAACAGAGCCACTTTTGATGGCCTCTGGCACTTCACGGGCAGGCTTTGTGGCCAGTGGACTCACCTACAGGGCTTTTGGCCATTGACCTCTACAGGGCTTGTGGCCAGTGACTCACCTACAGGGCTTTGGGCAGTGATTCACCTACAGGGCTTTTGGGCAGCGATTCCACCTCCAAGGGCTTTTTGGGCAGCGATTCACCTAACATGCTTTTGGGCAGCATTCACCTACAGGGCTTTTGGGCAGCGATTCACTACAGGGCTTTTGGGCAGTGACTCACCTACAGGCTTGTGGGTACTGACTGTTCACGGACAGGGCTTGTGGCAAGTGACTCACCCGACAGAGCTTGTGCCCACTGACACATTGCAAGTTGGTAACAGCTGCCACAAGTGATGGTCGGTCTGTTTCATGTGAGTCTTTTTTTGTTTTTGACCAAAAACTGGTCAGTAGTAACTGCTTGTGTTTTCTTTTGTGGGCCTCCTTTGTAGGTTTCAGCTGCGAATTTGTACGATGGCAGCGGTAGGATGTCGTCAGGAACCTGCACAGCAATGTCTGCTACTGACCGTAACATTTGGGCCTGGTGAATGATATCAGATGAATGTGGTGAAAACTGACCTGCATGACACAGATCCTGGCTGTGAGGTGTTGAATTGTGGTGCATTAGTCATTCTCCAGTAATTAGCGTGTTTTGCTGAACAACTAATGCTTCGAATGAGGTGTTGATTTTTTTGCACTGTTTAGGCACTTCAATGAAGACTCTGTGGAGTGTGCCAATTGTGATACTTTTTTCTTCTTTTTCTTTCCTGCAGTCCAATCAATCCTTTCCAGCACTGTCATCATGTCTGAATGGCCGACGATTTTCTGCGTCCACTATTTTCCCTCTGAAGCTACAATTGCATCGTATGTGGAAGTTTGATGGACGATTTGGCGGTACAACAGTTTCTATTGGCACCATCTTCATGGTCACATGATTGTATATTTCAGTCTCTTCTGCCTTCATCCTCATCATACTCATCATCCTCATCACCATGATGTTCTAAAAAAAAATGTACACATTATTAAATGGCATGTTAATGTATGCTGTGTTACTATGTAATTGTACTGTGTCCTAAGTAACACCTAACATGTTAGCATACGTTTTATAACCTCACATTAAAAACTACCTTGACTTACGAATAATGTTTGGACTCGTATGAAATATGAATGAATGAAAAGTTGCTCTAAACTCAAAGTCCTACATGATAGTTCACATCACTAACACAATACATGTTGCCTTACACTTATTGCACTGACACTAGACTAATCTATTTAAGAAAGATGTGCAAAAAAAAGAATAATGAACATGACAACATAACATATAGAAGAGCACATATATTATATGGCCAGCAAATGATACACTCACCTTCTGTTGTGTTGAGCTGGCTGACCCAGGTGAAGACACTTGTTCCATCTCAGGTGACACATGTCCTCCAGGGGCACTATATATAACAATAACATAAGTGTTTACATTTACATGTGTAAATATTGAACAAACACTTATTGTATGTTCTGTATTTATGATTAACTAACACATCAGTTCCTTAAACCGAAAATGTGTGTGAAAGTGAACATAAATAGTTGTAATAACACTGTACATGCCTGTGTACTTAGAATTTTGAGTTCCCTACATACAACATACTATGTTTCTGCAGTAATGCGTGAGGATAAAAGATTAAATTAGTACATAAAATCCATATGTTGTGTGTGATATAAGTTATCATAATGTACATACCTATCATGAGATGACCATTCCACAATGGTTATCATGAAGGTGGTCATATTGCAAAAAGGTTGTTTTTTGGTAGAGGATATGTGGGTACATTAATCGAAGATGTGGACACCTGAATGTGGCTGTGATCCAACAAGACAACACATGCAGTGTGTGATATGTGTCTTTGATAGTAGTTCAACTATAATTAGGTGAACTAATGTGTGACGTACCTTTGATAAGTATGAGTTGTTGGGCATTTAGTAGCTAGAGTTAGCTTTCAAATGAGTGTGATTAACTTCAGTTGTGCTATCAGGGTGTAAGAAAGGTATTCCCTTCCCAAAAACCTAATCAGCCACCACCTTTCATACTTGAAACAGGTGAAAATGGCGGTGAACTAAGTTGACCGTGAATGAGGCTGTAATTAGTGGTGTGTGTTGAACCCCACCCCCTCTGTTTGAAGTGTATGCTGTGATGAGATATTAATTGCACTGCTTTAACACAATGGTAGATGAGCTAAGTAGTCACTGCAGTGTTTAAGTTATGAAACACATACATAACATATGATACGTGTGCCTCATTATGCTGTCTGTATAACATAAAGCAAAAATGGACCTTTTCATAAGCAACTAATAATGTGTTAGTGCCAGTGATGTTTGTAGGGCCGTTACATGCAAATTTCTTTGATGCATGCTTAAAATAGGCAGTAATGTCATGTTTTCGGAGAAAATCAATAAAATACACAATATATATGATACATATTCTGTTCTGTACTGTAGCTACTAATAATTCTCAATGAACATGTGTTACACATGTGTACTACCCTGTTTGTTCCCCATCTTCCACCCACCTCAATTGCTTCCACTGCAGCTATGCATTTGGGAATTCACATGTAAATGAGCACGCAATGGCACGTGCTATATTAGTTACTGCTTTTAGTAGGACTACTACATATATGTCTATTTTTGAGATATATATATACAGAATCAGACATATACATATATAGATGCAGGTATGCTTATATTGTGAAGACAGTAATAAAAGCATGTAATAATAGCAATAACTGTAAGCAAGACGACACGCCTAGTACATAATATTTATCACCTGCTGGATTGTGACGTATAATTCCAATGTCACGGTCACCACCAAGCCTTCCACGACGACCGTAAGTAATTTTGGCCGGAAGCAGCTCCTCCAATGGAGTCAATATGAGACGTTGTGGTGTGGGCCCCACCTCCAGTGCCAGTAGCATGCACGCGTTGGTCTTGTATTTTCTTTTTCAATTGGACCTAATATCATCAATCTTTTCCGACAATGATACTTGTCCTGACACTATTCCCACAGGCATTGACACCATAACTATTGTGTCCCACATTTCTTTTTTGCTTGCTGCACTTGTCCGCCCTTGAAAACATATAAAGATATGGTAAATTAATAATAATATAGCACCAGTTTCCTACACCTAGCTAGCTGTTCCAAGAGATGCAAACATGCTGTTTTATGTGTAATATGTGAAGCACATGAGCATCACTACTAAACCTATACATGTAAGCAAGGTTGCATTCATATTGTATGCAGTTCTGGCAAATTGACCGCCTGTGTTTATTTGTCCTTGTAAGGCAATGATAAAGCTGTGTTTCCACACTAATGAACATAAAAAGATATTGTGTACCCATATTTGCTATGAACAAAATCAGATGACCAGGATCCATGTATTTGAATAATAAATGTAAGTTAACCTTCCCTACTAAATGTCCATAGAACTGTCATAGTGCTCCAGAATGCCAGTGACAAGAGCCCTATTTTCCTGGTCATTGAAGCGAGGATTACTGGGCTTCTTCCCACACGTTTCTTCCGACAGGTTTGGGTCAGAGCTTGCTGTGGCTGACTGGACTCTCCTTCTTCCAATGGAAGAGCCTCCAAAAAGCGTCCACCAGCAAGCACGCCACCACCAGACACCCCATCAGCAACTGGCCACCAAGCAGCACTCCCAGCACCAGCACTCCCACTCTAGCACACCCTCACACCCTATCACCAACTCACTCCCACTCCTACACCACATCACACACTCCTAGCACCAGCCCTCCCACCACCACACTCCCACTCCAGCACAACATCACTCCCACTCCCAACACATCGCAGCCCCCCACTCCCAACAACATCACTCCCACTCCCAGTCAACAACACTCGCATCACCACACTCCCACTCCCAACAACACACTCCTCCTCCACACCACACTCCACTCCCGACACCACCAACCTCGGTACCCACAGCCACTCCTACAGAGTTCGCATCCACCGTCTCGCACGAGTAGCACTCCACTCCCACCAGCATCACTCTTCCCCACCTTTGCGGGCATACTTCCAGCACTCACAAAAACAGACAAGAAATGTACAGGCAATCACAGCGACCCCACTTCCACATATAAAACAAGACAAGAATGTAAACAAAAACAACAAAGGACAAAGCTCTCCCAATACAACAAGTCTCTCAGTCAATATGCAAATCTTCATCGTCCAGCTCTTTGCTCTCTCTCTCTCTCTCACTCCCAACAACACAGAGAATGATTAGCAGATACACGTTTGCCTTTAAATATGCGCACTCAAAAACATGCTTGTTTCGCCTGATTCACAGCAGATTTGTGATTGTGCAACCTAACAGCACCCCGCCACGCACGCCGATAACACTGTTTGTGATCGGCTCATCATCGTGGAGTGGGATTGTGTTTTCCGGCTTGATTTGAATGTATTCGGCACTTACTGCATACGGAGAGGGAAAAAACGCCAATAAACATGACTAATCGATAGCTTGCCGATTTCACTAATCGTCGCTTACTGCATGGCCCACTATTTTTTTTCTTTTCTTTTTCCTTACATATATGCTGAATACTATCATCACAAGCACGTGTGGATTAATTCGGACATTTGTTCAGTTATCACGTTCATGGTGATATTTTTCTTTTGGATTATATTAGTATTATTACAATTGCATTAACAATTGTTCTTATTACATGTTTTGTGGCGCGCCGCTAGTACTGTTTTTTTCCAATTCTGTGTTTATTTTGTCCTGTGGTTCAAAATTACTTTGTTAGGCGCCACATTATTAACTCTTTAGTATTTTATTTAAGTGGGAACTAATGTGTTCACAACTCTTAATAGATTAGCGCTACAACTTCTTTTCTTTTCACGATTGACTGATATGTATAATCTGTGCCCAGATACAGATATATACATGACAACCAATTGCATATTTGGCAAATGCTTGTTTTAATTGATTGTAATTTTTTCTATTTTCTTTTATTAGTGTTTGGATTCAATTGTTTGGAATTTGGATGGCTTGTTTTTTCGTACATTTTAGACTAGTTAGCGTTTTAAATTAATTATTTGTTTTGTTGTCTACTGGTTTAACTTCATTAATTGTTTTGTTTGAATAGTGTTTAAATTAATTAATTGTTTTATTGGTTCGTGCTTTATTTCATAAATTGATTGGTTGGCTAGTGCTTTTATTTATTTAATTGGATGGCTAGTGCTTTTATTTCTTGAATTGGGGTGTTAGGTGCTTGTGTATATCTTTTTATTATTGTGTATTTTTGACCTTCGTGCTTTTTTTATAGGGTGACCATTGACTGCTATAGTGGCTTATCACGCACATATTATATGGGTATGATGTACCACTACCCAATCAATGGGTATAGGGTGGGTATAGTGGTCCCGGGGTGGGTGGTTAGGCCTCCCCGGGTGGTAGCTGGGAATGTGGGTTAACCCCTTAATTACTATAGCGGTTTATTAACCGTTAATGTGATTAAGGGTTAGGGGCCATTAGATTGTATTTTTTCATGTATTCTTGCTGGCATCGGAGGACATGGACCTGGAGTAATGCTTATGAGGATGCACCCATGGTGGCAGGGTAAGTAGAAATTTGTATTTACTTTATTTATGCTGACTGGCTATGTTTTGATTTTATAATGGGCAAATTAGCTATTATCCATATCTGGATAATAGTATTTTTGCCATTACAGTACGTATGTGTTGGGGGGAGGGGGTTTATTTATTTCAATGTATTGCAAAAACATTTTGGTCACGGATAGGTATCCAGTACCGCAGGCCTGCGAGACTTGCGGGACCACCCGTGGGCCCCCAGATACCCATGGGGACCACCCGAGGACCACCAGACACCTGCAGGAACCACCCAGGGCCCCCAACACCCCATGGGGTTTCAACTGAGGACCATCAACAACCCTCAGGACCACCCTAGGGCCCACAGAACCCCCACAGCCTCTGGTATCAATCATGTGGGGGTAGTGGGGTGGGTACTATTGTTGTTGTGTTTTTAATGTTTATTGTGGCTAGCAGCTATTTTATTATAAATTTTAATACTAGTGTATCAGCAGGGGTCCTGCGGAGACACGTTGATTTTAGGTTCCGGGACCCCCTGCTTCTCGGGATACAGACCCCGTTATGGGGTCCCCCGGTATCTTTTTATTGCATTTAAATGTCCCACGCCACATGACCATGGGAATAAAATGCCTAGGAGATACCAGCACCCCATAACGGGGCCTGTATTTTGGAAGCAGGGGTCCCCAGACCTGAATCAACGCGGTTCTGCTCCGGAGACCCCTGCTCTTCTACATTATTAATAAAATTTATATAAAAAAATAATTATTTCGGGCGAGATTTGCGCAGGAGCGGCGGCTCTCTCTGCAACTGAAAGAAAACCACGGGTACCCTTTTCCAGAGAGGTATCTTCACGTCGTCGGCTTCTTGCCCATTTTGGGAATTTTGGTATCACAGGTAATCGAGGATTTCTGAATACCTAGATAGCAACGCTCAAAAAACAGGCGGCGTAAATGGCCCGGCAATTTGTTTATGACCCTTATAGCATAGACAATTATGCTATGTGGACTCTGTGGACAATTACTCTGAGTTGGAATCAGGAGAACTGGTACAATCACCATTATCAGCTCCTTACAACCCTTGGGGGAGTCCTTTATCTCCCTGTGCCTCCGCACCAAAATAAAATAGTTAACTAATCTGGCCAGGAACTTGTGTCTGTACAAATCCTATGTGTGGCGTACTGTCCACTATACTGTAATTTGTTAGTGCTTTGATTCCCATTGGGAGAAAAGCACTATATGTAAAGTTATATTATTATTTCAAGATACTTGCACAGAGAGAACTGAAATGGTTACACCTCTGGAGTCTTATGGTTGGTCATTTATCAAACTCTAACACACACACACTCAGAGTGTGTGTGTGTGTGTGTGTGTGTATATATATATTATTATACATTCTGACGTTATTGAAACAAGAACACACAAATGAATAAAGGACAAAATTACAATGGCCAAGCAAGGCAAAGGTAAGTAATAATTTACACAAACTCCTGCTGTACACGTACAAGAAAGATGTTTGCAGTTACTTAGGTGTTTCTGAGTGTGTGTGTGTGTGTATATATATATATATATAGATATATATATATATGTATATATATATATATATTATATATATATATTAATATATATATATTATATAGATATATATATATATATTATATATATATTAAATATATAAACTGGTATACATGTATTTACAAACTAATACACTTCATGCTTCCTTGTGAAAACACTATTTTAATAATACAGGCCTAATGTTTGAGAAATATCCTAAGTATGGAGACTCTAACAGTATTGTGCTTAAACAAATGTTTATTACTTAATTCAATCATGTTTTCTCACCATTTAAATAGGTTTCATACAAGGTATACTTAATGCCATCAATGTTGGTTGGTACTCCTGCATATTAAAAAAATAAAATATATATATAATATATATATTTTTTATAAGAGAGATATATTTATATATATATATATATACACACGTATTTAAACTCATGCAACAGGGAGTTAACCAGACTTTCACATACACACCAGAAATGTAAGCGGGGAAAAAACATTTCTTTTTGCAGTGTGTGTGTTTTTACTGATATGCCTGGCTAAGAAATATTTTCACACAGTGGTCTTTGTTAGTTTTCAAAAAAAACACTATGTGAACGCATTCAAAGTCTAGGGATGTTTTTCACAACGAGATAAAAGAAGGAGAAATGTTTCTCCCACGTCCCATACACGAACCACAACTGTTTAACCCCAATTAGAAAAACAAATCCAATTGGCGTTTGAAATGGGGTCAAAGTAGTAGTTTTTTGACCTGGACAAGGAAAAACAGGAGTTTGTTAGCCATTCAGCACATTCATTTTGATGAGCAAATAACACAGACCTCACACAGCTTTTGTGCTACTCAGGACATGGCTGATGAATTCGTTAACAATAATCCCCTTTTAGGGTATAAGTACATGATCTGTGAAGCCATCTTGAACAGTCCGCGGACAGAAAGCAAGCACACGCCCAAATCGATGATTTCATTCGAGCAAAATATCCTTATACCAAGACCGTAAGCATGCACGGAATTTTAATTCCTCAATAAGATTCACTTTATCAAGTAATGACTTTTTTGGAACGTGACCAGGATAAGCTACAACACACCTATGGTTTCTGGAAGATTGCCCCGGAAAAACAATTTCTCCTGAAGACGGCACTTATATTGTCGTGAAAGGCATATTTATTCCTAATGGCAATAGCAATGTATCCGCTACTACTGATCCGTTTGGAATCGATACGTGCTGCAATATCTGCAGCCCCATTCCTGAAACACCCACTTGTACAAGAACAAAATAACGAGATTATGTACCAAGCCTTTCAGCTGAAAATGCATTGGAATGGAAACCCGAAGAAATGAACCTACCTCCCGACCAATTATTTGAAGAAAAGCATGGCGATTCCTATGAGCGCTTCATGGAGGAGATGTGTGTCATACTGGATTCAGCGGTTGGGTTAAGCGTGGATGAAAATGCCTTGCATTTCTGGAGCGACCAGTTGCAGCCAGGCGAAGAGTTAATTCTAGAAGAAGGTAAATATAACAATCGTTATGCGTTGACTCTGCGTTAAATTTTTTTTTTTTTGTAACCACCATTTTCACTTTCAATGCGTGGATACAGCGTAAACATTGCAGACTGCATAACATGTAGCGATCACAAACAAATTGTTTCCTAATACAATATAGTAGGACCTGAAAGAGTAGTACACCATTGCTGACGGAATAAATATACGTACTTTCCTATCCCTTTAAACATTTAGCAACATTTTTCCATTACTCTAACAATACCTGTTTTGTTATCATGCAACATCTACAAACATTGAAAACGGGTCCACCACGTATGACGTGGGACCCTGTCATGGGCCAAGGCGTCCTTAAAAAGGATACTGTGTAAGTCCCCCCCCAAGCGACGTGCGCCGCCTCAAAGCTATTGGCTGTCATGTTTGTTATAGTAACGGAACTGCAGTGTGTGATCGTGCGGCTCAGTGTTTGTAGGCGTACCTGGGCGTTAGCCGAATGTTATTGAGTGGGAGGAGTGTTAGCGTGCGGTTCACGCTGGCTTAACATGACGTCACACGTATTGGCATTTGCGCATTGTGTATCGGCCGTGTCTTCTGTTCAAAAACGTCTGTTTTAAAAGAATAAGACAGATGTACTCGTTTAGAACGAATGTAGTTTCGTCTTCATTGTTTTGAAATAAAGATGTTATGTTTACTGGTATTTTCAACATGTATTGAACGCACAACGTACGCTTTGTTTGCGCATGCGCTAACAGTTAGTGGAGCCAAGCGTGAAGTGTCGTGCGCACACAAAGATGTGCGCGCACATCTTTCAGTAAATACAGGCAACGTTCACTTCTTATACATAGTTATGCCTGCTACAAATTTAAAGAAACTACATACTGAGTGAACAGTTTTACTTCTAACATATAAGTGACTGACGTGGTATCTACACAATCATATAGAGCTGCGTAACGCGTTGTCACGGATGCCATATCTAGTAAGGTGCCATCTTTGAACCATCATGTGTTTGCTGTATTTCAGAGATGTCGGGGAAGATACAAATCGGATCAATGTATATTTCAGAAGAGTCTACCTTTATATGATGATGATTGGGAGGAGAGCCACCGACTACTATACACATATGGAACTAATTTTATATTGCTTGCAGCGCTTATTAACAAACAATTAAAAATGTGATACCCTTATGCCTATATGCATAAGCACTTAATTAACATAATGATGTTGCAAAAGAGTGCCTCATGAATTTTTATTGAGTGTTCTTTATGACTACTAACATTTTATGACATGGTGTGTTTTATATATAAAACAACCATTCCACTCTGCTAACACACTTTGGTGTATTCTAAATATGTAATGGAACGTATGACTGTCGAAACTATGTACAATAATAATAATAATATGAGCATGTTCTGTATAGGGCTGCTAGTTGTACGCAGCGATTTACAGACACATGTTTCAGCCTGAGGTCCTGGCCCGTGGAACGTACAAATGTTTTTTTGCGCATGAGGCACAGGGAGATTAAAGTGACTTGGCCAAGGTCAACAAGGACCCCACCGGAATTGAACACAGACTCCCCTGCTTCAAACTTCAGTGCCCAGTGTTGTGTCTTTTCCAGTGAGCCACTCCCTTCTCCCAATGTAAAGGACACTTACAACCAAGTAGCCATTTATTTTTTAAATCTCTTGTTACATGGGTTATTTAGATAAAATGGTTTTGGGAACTAGTAGCAAATAATGTTACTTGGCCAGATGTTATGGTCCCCTCCAATGCATGGATGTTCTGAATACATCACCATCATGTTATTGAAGTACGTTTCTGTGTATATTCATTAACCTAACTAACTATAGTTTACTGTGTTTATTATCGTTTAGAAATACATACGTATAGTCAATATGGAATATATAGCTACCATAATAAGATCTGGGTTATCATTTGTCGGTGTTATTACATGGATCCTACACCAATTGATAGAGACACAAACAGTTGTCTTAAAAAGTGTTTGGTCTATGCTAGTGATGAATGTGCTCCCGTAAGTAAACAAATAAGTACAGTGTATCCCCTTTTCTCCCCACCACCTCTAATACATTAATGGAATTATAAGGAGAAACATACATAATGTATGAAATGTGAGTAATCATTTTGTAATACAAGGCACATGAAGCTCAAAGAGTGAGCTAAATGCATATAATGATACAGAAAGTACATATATGTAACATTTGTTTTAAACCAATATGTTGGGTTTTTAGTTCCAATAATTATAGGAAGATTGAGGTAGCCACATCTTATGAGAGATGTCAGCAAATATACTACCATGATCAGTCATACGTGCAAATATACCTATAATGCAAAGGAACATATATAAATTGCAAACATTGACATGCCATCTTCAGTACCGTTAAAGAACACATCAAGGTGTGTATTGGTGTTAAAGTTGCAACACCATGTATATTTATGACATTCAAAATGTAATCAGGCCTGGTGTAACACATATCTGGATGTACATGTTACACCCTGCACCAATAACATTGTATGTAAGCAATACTAGAAGCATGAATGGATTATGGTGCATAATATGTGTTTGTTTTAGCATAAAAGAAACACAATGCTTAAAATATTTTGCTTTGGTACCCCATTGTATTCACTACACACAACTTAAAGTACAATTGAAGAGGGATTATATAACTCTTGCAACAAATACTACCGGTGCCACATCCATTTGTGCACACAGCAGAGAAAAGAAAGGTGTGCAAACCCATATCATCTGTGTCCTAACAGAAGGTTATATAAAGAAACATATTGTTAATATAACATAATTAAACTATAAAAGTAGTACTAGGAAAATATGAGTTTGTACTTACAAGAAAAAAATGAATTGATGAGATTCTGTCGTTGTGGCCACCACTGGCGGTTTGTTCATTTCAGCAGTACATGGGTGGATCTCGTCTACCAAAGCCTCAGCTAGGTCTGACTGTAATGTCCTGAGTGGGCAACATTGTGCAAAATGCAAAGGCAAGGATAATATCAGGACACTTTTTGAGGGTTGTATAGAAGAGCCCCCACCAGTTTCTGTCCAGACACTAAAACCTGGTCTTGAGTAGGCCAAATGTCCTCCTATAAAGCATCTTGTAGATATATGGGCTGCATTGTACCTCTCCTCTGCTTCAGTTTGAGGGTTTAGCACCGGAGTCAAGAGCCACGGCCTCAATTCCGTATCCTGAGTCACCCTATATGAATGGAACACACATAAGCTGACATTAGTGATCAAATTGTACAATGCCAACATTCTAAATCAAAATGTGTTTTTGTGTTATACATGTAAATGTGTTACGCAGACCCAGCAGCAACCAGGTTTTCAAAATGACCCTTTCGAACGCATGGAAGACTGAACGAGTTCCTCAGGATAGAGGAATCGTGACTGGAACCAGGGAACTTGGGGTACCACATGCATTATCTCACGTGGCATCACATACCACCTGTACATTGAGTGAATGGTAGTGCTTCCGATTGCGGTACACATGCTCACTCTGACTAGGTTGCAATCAAAGCAACATGTGTGCAATCGATTGCACCCAGGCACAGATGGTATCACCTGCTGATATTATAAAAGCCAGTCTCTGACTTCCAGCCACTCTGTTTGCCTCTGTAGGAAAAGAATATATATCCTAGCGCGTCTATTGAGTGCATAGAGAACTGGGTCAAGGCCCGCGAGAATGTAGAATGCGAGACCCCGCCCACTATGCCCACAGTGTCTGGTATGACGGCGGAGGCAAGATAATGTAATGAGCACAGCATTTAACAAGCCAGGGACTGCACGACCTGCTGGCTGTGAAAAAAAACTAAATCCCCCCTTATCTCCCTCATAAAGAGATAAGATTGTGCTGAACTCAAACGATAGCGACTTACAATCTCCTCCTCCACTCATCCCATCTAAACAGGGTTCTCTCCCCTGTACAGAACGCGGACGAGGCTACAAGTTGTCTCCTCTGTCTTCTCCTCTGATCTCCTGTCCCTCTACCTGTCCCTCGGCCTGTCCCTCTCCCTGTCCCTGTCTATCATCCGCGTCACTGTCATGTGCCCTCGGTGTGTCCCTACCTGCCCTAATACATTCCATTCTCTTGATCAGCAAGCATGTCATAGAAAAGAATGTTCTGCGTCTCCTAAACATTCGCAACATTTTTGAAATAGCTGTGATGAGCAGTTAATGTGCGTTTTAAATAGGTTATGTGATGACTTCAGGTGACATAGTAAAATGCAAGTGTACCGTTATCATAACATTAAGCTTAACTTATATTCTTGTGTGCAAGCTGTGTGCACTTGTTGGGTCTAAGTATTTGTTGTGTGTATTCTGCAGGGAATGAGATATTGGCAATGAGTGTTACGTGAAGCTTTGTACAAGATTGCTTGCAAATAAAATAGTGCATGTGCAAGGCATGTACACTTGTGAACGCAAGAGTCATCAGTAATGAGACAAAAAAGGCTGAGTATTGACTGTGGAAAGTTTTGTGGTAACATGTGTAATTATCCATGTTATTGTACATGTTTGGCAAACAATGAATAGTCGTTGTGCATATCATGCCATTTGGTGTAAGGAGGATAGTTGCTATAGAATGAGTTTCCAAGGTGTCCCAAGCTGAATTACTGTAATGTGTGTATAAGTTAGGTTGAAGTGCTTGTAATGCAACGGTTCATTTAAAATGCATGTGATTGAGCGTCCAATAAGTGACTCATGAAAATAGGGAGGACCCCAAACGTAGATGTAAACTGAGAATTAGATTGTACATGAAGGTTTAAGATGCGTGACACATTACAAGCATTGTGTAATGTAAAGGAACAGAATATACGGTGTATGTGTGACATGTGTGACATCATGTAAATAATGTCGCGCTGAGTTGAGTAAAATGTGTGATATGATGTGCAGGTTCTCCTTTAAGAGTGTAGTATAGTATTTCCCTTGCACATCATCACATGAGAGTAATATTGACCCGCAAATGCTGAAAAACATGTAAAAGTCGAATGTTATGCAAATAAGAACATCAGCTGTGACACAATGCAGGAATGCCCCCACACTGTAATGCAAATCCCCCCTTGTATTGTGAGCATGAAACGAAACAGTACTATACTGTTATACGTCCCCGCTCCATGACTTCCATTGATGTACAAGAAGATTTTTTTTTCTAACGTGCCGTTCCGGCAGCATTAGCGATCGTTTTCTCCGCGCCAAAATGCCAACTTTAGTTGGCGGGAGAAATCGGCCATAACATCTCAATTTCGTTATGTCCGATCAGGCCGATAAGCTGTTTTTTTTTTGTGAATCCAGCCGATTTAAAAAAGTGGCGTATCAGTGTCGAAAAACAGGCTTATCGGCAGGCGACTGGCCATAACCAAATTATCGGCTCCGAAACCTGGCGATATGAAGCACTTATCGGCGCTTACTGAATCTCAAACCCATTTTGGCTATAAAATGGCCATTATTTCCCTTATCAACGCTTACTGCATGAGGCCCGTGTGATATTTTAAATAAGAGCAGGCTAAACGAAAAAAGGAAACATGAATGTTCCTAAGAGGTAGGAATGTAAGATTCAGAAAGGAAGGTAAAAAAGAAACATTTAATATTTTAAAAAACATGTGCAAAACAGCACTGTGATCCAGTCTCACGTCCGCAAAAATTGAAATCCTACTTAAAGGGAGTACGTAGGAAATTGTCCATTTAAAATTTCTTTATCGGGGTTGTGCCGTTCGTCCGGACCGGGAAAAGTTCCATCAGCACTTACTCCAGACCAGCTGGTGGCCGGATATCCTCCGGACACCGCAAGACTTTTTTGGCTGATCCCCCTCCTACTGACATCCGATTGCTATTCTGTATAAGTCCGAAATGGCTCCGCTAGCTCGTGCTGTAGTATAGCGGGCTACAGGAACAAACTCCAAACCAACCGCCAAGTGCTGTACGTGAAGGTTCCTCCAAGAGGTAACTTGTGCACGAATGTGCACGTCTCTCTGGGGGGG
>WSYH01001472.1:64451-120859 GCA_036426205.1 Ascaphus truei | reverse complement strand
GGTCTGTGCAATGGTACTGTTACTAATCCCGTGGCCACGGTCTGTGCGGAGATACCGGCTGCCGAAATCGTTGCAGCATGTGTCTAACATCACTGTATTTCTGTTCTGCAATGTGTGCTGCCGTATACAGAGGGCGTGTACAGGGCGAGGGCGTGTACAGGGCGAGGGCGTGTACAGGGCGAGGGCGTGTACAGGGCGAGGGCGTGTACAGGGCTGAAATGGAATCTGGGACACTGTTGTGGTTCTGAGCCTCATTGCGCACCTCTGCGCTCTGTTCCCCTGCACGCACTGCACCTCTGCTTCTGTGTGGGATCCTAAAGGTTGTATAGGTAACCTGTGCTCCCCTGTCTTCCTATCCCAGGCGGGGAAGGTGGGGTATCTGGATGAGCACATCATGGCGCTTCACACAGAGATCGTGGAGCTGCAGAGGAGCCCGTACGCTCGTAGACAAGGAGACGTCATGGAGCATATGTAAGAGCCGCCGGTGCCCCTTGCTCGCCCCCTTGTCTCGTTTCTTCCCCTCACCCCCCAATCCTGCACTCTCTTGACCCATACCCCCGGCGCTCTGTCCCTGCCCCGGCGCTCTGTCACATGCCCACCCGGCGCTCTGTCCCATGCCCCCGGCGCTCTGTCCCATACCCCCGGCGCTCTGTCCCATACCCCCGGCGCTCTGTCCCATACCCCCGGCGCTCTGTCCCATACCCCCGGCGCTCTGTCCCATACCCCCGGCGCTCTGTCCCATACCCCATCCTGTACTGCTGAATAGCAATGATCCCTTTACTTAGCCATTGCACCGTTTTTCTCTGGTGCTGCATTGAGGGCCCCTATACTTCACATCTACTTAATACTTTAAGGGTTTTACCGGGACGGACACAGGAAGGTTGTGGTCTGAAGCTGGAGGGAGGCTCAGGCAAAATATGAGGAAGTACTTCACTGAAGGGGTGGCTAATCCATGGAACAGCCTCCCAGCAGAGTTGGTAGAGCAATACCAGACATTTCTGAGCATCTCTGCCCACCTCCCGTAATCTGCTACTTCTGTTTGCAAATGAAAACCCCAAACGTCGATCTATGTTTTGTTATTAAATACATCTGCTCTAACCTGTGCTATCCCCTGCAAACCGTGGGCGCTTCTCAAGGGCGGATCTCGTCATTGTTACTATCTCTCCGCAGGGAACGGAGGGCTATAGAGTTATACAAGCAGCTGAAGCCAAGGTCTCCTGGTATGTATCCGTGCGCATCTGGCCAACATGCAGGCGTGAGCCAACCGTGTACAGAGGCCAGTAACCGGTCCCTCTGCTCGTTCCAGATAATGCCTACAGCGACAGCACGGAAATGGTGAGAATCATCGTGCAGACGGTGCAGGGGCAGGACAGAGTTCTCAAGGAGCTGTTTGGACACCTAAGGTATTGTTCAAGCTAATGATATTATAGGGTCCGTATCCATGAGTGAGGATGCAATGAGGCTGTAACACTGTGGGGTTCAGGAGCTTGATATCAGACATGGGGTCATGTGAGGTCATCACATGGCTTGGTGTCAGACGTGGGGTCGTGAGGTCAGCACATGGGGGGGGGGGGGGTGGGAGTAGAAAACGAAGGGGGGGAGGTGGGGGGAGGCAGTGGGATTTTATTACCTCACATCTGATACCCACCCTGAACCCACCCTTGATGACCTCACATCTGATACCAAGCCCTGAACCCACCCATGTGATGACCTCACATGACCCCCGTCTGAACCAAGCCCTGAACCAACCCCCCCCCCATGTGAGGACCTCACGACCCCACGTCTGACACCAAGCCTGTGGATGACCTCACATGACCCCATGTCTGATATCAAGCTCCTAACCCCACAGTGTTTACAGCCTCATTGCATCCTCACTCATGGATACGGACCCTATAATATCATTAGCTTGAACAATACCTAGTTGTCCAAAACAGCTCCTTGAAAACTCTGTCCTGCCCCGCACCGTCTGCACGATGATTCTCACCATTTCCGTCTGTCGCTGTAGCATTATCGGGAACGAGCAGAGGGACCGGTTACTGGCCTCTGTACACGGTTGGCCACACGCCTGCATGTTGGCCAGATGCGCACGGATACATACCAGGAGACCTTGGCTTCAGCTGCTTGTATAACTCTATAGCCCTCCTTTCCTGCGGAGATAGTAACAATGACGAGATCCGCCTTGAGAAGCGCCCACGGTTTTGCAGGGAATAGCACAGGTTAGAGCAGATTTTATTTAATAACAAAACATAGTCGACGTTTGGGGTTTTCATTTGCACAGAAGTAGCAGATTACGGGAGGTGGGCAGAGATGCTCAAATTTCTGGTATGCTTCTACCAAACTTCTGCTGGAGGCTGTTCCATGGATTAGCACCCCTTCAGTGAAGTACTTCCTCATATTTTGCCTGAGCCTCCCTCCAGCTTCAGACCACAACCTTCCTGTGTCCGTCCGGGTAAAAACCCTTAAAGTATTAAGTAGATGTGAAGTATAGGGGCCCCTCAATGCAGCACCAAGAAAAACGGTGCAATGGCTAAGTAAGGAGTCATTGCTATTCACAGTACAGGATGGGGTATGGGACAAGCAGAGGCCGGGGTATGGGACAGAGCGCCGGGGGTATGACAGAGCGGCCGGGGTAATGGGACAGAGCGCCGTGGGGTATGGGACAGAGCGCCGGGGTATGGGACCGAGCGCCGGGGGTAGGACGAGCGCCGGGGTATGGGACAGAGCGCCGGGGTATGGGACAGAGCGCCGGGGAATGGGAAGAGCGCCGGTGGATGGGACAGACGCCGGGGGCATGGGACAGACGCCGGGGGCATGGGACAGAGCGCCGGGGTATGGGTCAAGAGTGCAGGATTGGGGGGTGAGGGGAAGAAACGAGACAAGGGGCGAGCAAGGGGCACCGGCGGCTCTTACATATGCTCCATGACGTCTCCTTGTCTACGAGCGTACGGGCTCCTCTGCAGCTCCACGATCTCGTGTGAAGCGCCATGATGGGCTCATCCGAGATACCCAACCTTCCCCGCCTGGGATAGGAAGACAGGGGAGCACAGGTTCCTATACAACCTTTAGATCCCACACAGAAGCAGAGGTGCAGTGCGTGCAGGGAACAGAGCGCAGAGTGCGCCAATGAGGCTCGAAACCACAAACAGTTGTCCCAGATTCCATTTCAGCCCTGTACACGCCTCGCCCCCCCCCTCGCCCTGTACACGCCCTCGCCTGTACACGCCCTCGCCTGTACACGCCTCGCCCTGTACAACGCCCTCCCCCGTCCCTGTAACACGCCCTCTCCCTGTACACGCCCGTGCAGGCCCTTCCGCCTCGAGTCCCTGTACACGCCCTCCCCTTTCCCGCCCCCTCCCCCTGTACCACGCCCTCTTTATACGGCAGCACCCATTTCAGACATAATACAAAAGTTTGGATGTTAGACCCATGCTGCAACGATTTCGGCAGCCGGTATCTCTCCGCACAGACCGTGGCCACGGGTTAGTAACAGTACCATTGCACAGACCGTGCCACGGGATTAGTAACAGTACCATTGCACAGACCGTGGCCACGGGATTAGTAACAGTACCATTGCACAGACCGTGGCCCCGGGATTGTAACAGTACCATTGCACAAGACCGTGGCCCACGGGATTAGTAACAGTACCATTGCACAGACCGTGGCCACGGGTTTCGTAACAGTACCTTCGCACAGACCGTGGCCACGGGATTAGTAACGGTATCTCCGCACAGTCCGTGGTCACGGGTTTAGTAACAGTACCTTTGCACAGACCGTGGCCACTGGATTAGTAACAGTATCTCCACACAGACCGTGGCCACGGGTTTAGTAACAGTACCTTTGCACAGACCGTGGCCACTGGATTAGTAACAGTATCTCCACAAGACCGTGGCCACGGTTAGTAAGATTACCTTCGCACAGACCGTGGCCACGGGTTTAGTAACAGTACCTTCGCACATACCGTGGCCACGGGATTAGTAACGTACGGTCCTTCACACAGACCGTGGCCACGGGATTAGTAACGGTACCTTCCGCACAGACCGTGGCCACGGATAAACGGTACCTTCGCACAGACCGTGGCCACGGGATTAGTAACGGTACCTTCGCACAGACCGTGGCCACGGGATTAGTAACGGTACCTTCGCACAGACCGTGGCCAAGGGTTTAGTAACGGTACCTTCGCATCGACCGTGGCCACGGGATTAGTAAGGTATCTCCACACAGACCGTGGCCACGGGATTAGTAACATTACCTTCGCACAGACCGTGGCCACGGGATTAGTAACGGTATCTCCGCACAGTCCGTGGCCACGGGTTTAGTAACAGTACCTTTGCACCCCGTGGGCCACTGATTATTCACGGTATCTCCACACAGACCGTGGCCACGGGTTTAGTAACAGTACCTTCGCACAGACCGTGGCCACGGGATTAGTAACGGTAATCTCCGCACAGTCCGTGGCCACGGGTTTAGTAACAGTACCTTTGCACAACCGTGGCCACTGGATTAGTAACGGTATCTCCACACAGACCGTGGCCACGGGTTTAGTAACAGTACCTTCGCACAGACCGTGCCACGGGTTTAGTAACAGTACCTTCGCACATACCGTGGCCACGGGATTAGTAACAGTACCTTCGCACAGACCGTGGCCACGGGATTAGTAACGGTATCTCCGCACAGTCCGTGGCCACGGGTTTAGTAACATACCTTGCAACCTTTGAAGACCGTGGCCCTGGATTAGTACGTATCTCCACAGACCGTGCCACGGGTTTAGTAACAGTACTTTGCACAGCCGTGGCCACTGATTAGTAACAGTATCTCCACCACAGACCGTGGCACGGTTTAGTAACAGTACCTTCGCACAGACCGTGGCCACGGTTTAGTAACAGTACCTTCGCACAGACCGTGGCCACGGGATTAGTAACGGTACCTTCGCACAGACCGTGGCCACGGGATTAGTAACGGTACCTGCGCACAGACCGTGGCCACGGGATTAGTAACGTTACTGCGCACACCGTGGCCACGGATTGAACGGTACCTTCCACAGACGTGGCCACGTATTAGTACGGTACCTTCGCACACCGTGCCACTGGTTTTAGTACGGTACCTTCGCAACTGACCGTGGCCACGAGAAATTTTTTTAGTAAGGTATCTCCACACAGACCGTGGCCACGGGATTAGTAACAGTACCTTCGCACGGACCGTGGCCACGGGATTATACGGTACCTTCGCACCGACGTGGACCACGGGATTGTAACGTATCTCCACCAGACCGTGCCACGGATTAGTAACGGTTATCTCCGCACAGACGTGCCCGAGATTAAGTACGGTACCTATTCGCACAGACCGTGGCCACGGGATTAGTAACGGTACCTTGCGCACAGACCGTGGCACGGGATTAGTAACGGTACCTTCGCACGGACCGTGGCCACGGGATTAGTAACGGTACCTTCGCACGGACCGTGGCCAAGGGTTTAGTAACGTTACATTCGCACAGACCGTGGCCACGGGATTAGTAACGGTACCTTCGCACAGACCGTGGCCGCGGGATTAGTAACTGTACCTTCGCACGGACCGTGGCCCAAGGGTTTAGTAACGGTACCTTCGCATCGACCTGGCCACGGGATTAGTAAGGTATTCCCCACAGACCGTGGCCACGGGATTAGTAACAGTACCTTCGCACAGACCGTGGCCACGGTATAGTAACGGTAAACCTTCGCACGGACCGTGGCCACGGGATTAGTAACGGTACCTTCGCACAGACCGTGGCCACGGGATTAGTAACGGTATCTCCACACAGACCGTGGCCACGGGATTAGTAACGGTATCTCCGCACAGACCGTGGCCACGAGATTAGTAACGGTACACTCGCACAGACCGTGGCCACGGGATTAGGAACGGTACCTTCGCACGGACCGTGGCCACGGGATTAGTAACGGTACCTTCGCACAACCGTGGCCACGGGATTAGTAACGGTATCTCCACACAGACCGTGGCCACGGGATTAGTAACGTACTGCCGCACAGACCGTGGCCACGTGTTAGTAACGTTACTCCACAGACGTGGCCACGGATTAGTAAGGTATCATCCGCACAGACCGTGGCAACGAGATTTGGTAACGGTACCTTCGCACAGAACGTGGCCACGGGCATTGGTAACGGTAACCTTCGCCACGACCGTGGCCACGGGATTAGTAACGGTACCCTTCGCACGGACCGTGGCCACGGGATTAGTAACGGTACCTGCGCACAGACTGTGGCCACAGGATTAGTAACGGTACCTTCGCACAGACTGTGGCCACGGGATTAGTAACGGTACCTGCACATGCCCGTCACTGGACCGTGGCCACGGGAGGATTAGTAACGGTACCTGCGCACAGACCGTGGCCACAGGATTAGTAACGGTACCGCACACAGACAGTGGCCACGGGATTAGTAACGGTACCTGCGCACAGACTGTGGCCACGGGATTATTAACAGTACCTTCGCACAGACAGTGGCCACGGGATTAGTAACGGTACCTGCGCACAGACTGTGGCCACGGGATTAGTAACGTACCTCTCGCCAAGACCGTGGCCACGGTTAGTACGTACACTTCGCACGGACCGTGGCCACGGATTAGTAACGGTATCTCCGCACAGACCGTGGCCACGAGATTAGTAACGGTACCTGCGCACAGACCGTGGCCACGGGTTTAGTAACGGTATCTCCGCACAGTCCGTGGTCACGGGTTTAGTAACAGTACCTTTGCACAGACCGTGGCCACTGGATTAGTAACGGTACCTTCGCACAGACCGTGGCCAAGGGTTTAGTAACGGTACCTTCGCACAGACCGTGGCCACGACGGTATGTCTTAGCCACTCAGGTAGAACGGTACCAGCAAGGTGCGGATGAAAACCTACCAAGACCGTGGCCACGAGATTAGTAACAGTACCTCGGCCGTGCCACAGATTAGAACGGTACCGTGCCACGAGGGTGCACAGGGTAGTAGTAAACGGTACTTGCGCACACCGTGGCCACGGGATTGTAACACGTACATTCGACAGACACGTGCACGGGATTGTAAACGGTATCCTGCCCACAAGACGTGGCCACGGGAATAGTAACGGTATCTCCCGAAAGACCGTGCGCCACGGGGATTTAGTAACGGTACCTTCGCACGGATACGTGGCCCGGGATTTAGTAAACGGTACCTCGACAGACGTCGCCCTGTGGTCCACAGGTTAGTAACGTGTACCTGTTCTGCACTAGCCATGTGCACTGGATGTAGTAAGGTACTCTCCGCACACCGACCTGGCACGAGATTAGTAACAGTACTTGCGCACAGACGTGGCACGGCATAGTAACTGGTACCTGCCGCACACGACCAGTGGCCAACGGATATGTAACGGTACTTTCGCACAGGACCGTGGCCACGAGTATTATAACCGTATTCGCGAAAACCACACGACGTGGCCACGGAATTATAACGGTACCTCCGCACAGGACGTGGCCACGGATAGTAACGGTACCTGTCGCACAGACGTGGCCACAGATTTAGTAACGGTAATCTGCGCACGCAGCGTGGCCACGGAGATTGTAACGGTACCCATCGAAAGTGGCCACGGAATTAAGTAACTTTACCTCTCACAGACTGTGGCCAGATGAGTTAGTAACGAGTACCTGCGCACAGACGTGCCACGAGTTAGTACGGTACCTCACACAGACAGTGGCCACGGGATAGTAACGGGGTACCTGCGCATCGACGTGGCCAAAGGATATTAGTAACAGTACATTCGGCAAGACAAGTGGCCACGGGATTAGAGTAACGGTACCTGCGCACAGACTGTGGCCCGGATTTAGTAACGGTTACATGCGCACACGACGTGGCCACGAGATTAGTACGGTACCCGACACAGACCGTGGCTGCGGATGAGTACGGTACCTGCACAGACGTGGCCACACGGATTAGTCAACGGTATCTCCGCACAGGACCGTGGCACATGGATTGTAACGGTACTTCGCCAGACCGTGGCCACGGGTTTATAACAGGTACCGTTCGCACAGACCGTGCGCCGGGACCAAGCGACTCCAGACTGTGACCGGAGGTAAAGTTTACCTGCGCACAGACCTTGGCCAGGGAGGTTAGTACGGTGACCTGCACACAGACCAGTGGCCACAGGATAGTAACGGTACCTGCGCACAGACCGTGTCCACGGATTATAACTTACCTGTCGCACAGGGACCTGGCCACGGATTAGTAAACGGTACCTGACGCACAGGGACTGGGCACGAGGATTATAACGGTAAACCTCTGCGCACAGACGTGGGCCACGGGGGGGGGGTTCAGAGCTTGGTGTTCCGGAGGGCTCAGACGTGTGGCTCTGTGATGGGGTCAGGGTTGATGGGTTGCGTCCCCGGTGATAAGTAGCATACTCTCTCCCTCCAGCAAGCTGCTGGGCTGTAAGCAGAAGATCATTGACTTGCTTCCCCGCATCGAGATGGCTCTGAATCACATTAAGGAGGCGGACTGCTCCCTGATGCTGATGCAGGCCAAGAGGCAGCGCGAGATCTGGCACCTGCTAAAGATTGCATGCGTGAGTCGTCCTCAGCACCATGTGACACGGGCACGAGGAACACGCCATTTATATGGGGTCACCGTCCCTGCCAGGGCAATAGGGCGTCCTGAAATTAGTGAGCCTGTTGGTAGCTTCTTGCTGAGAGGCAGTGGACTGGTAACCTAACTCCTTTGCTGCCAGATTGGCCTGCAGTAAGTTGCTTCTCAATAGCAGCAAATGGCTTAAGTGCCCTAGTGTATTAAAGGGGCCATCCCATTTATCCAACAATAAGACAACCTTTTGTAAACAAATAATCTAATTGGCTACCGAATATAACTGTGCTAAAAGCAAAGATTGGACTTATTTTGGTTCTCTGGAAATTAATTGCCAATTGCATTTCTTAGAGGTCAATTGATGGGGCAGTGTTTGTCTATCAAGTGCTCCCTTTACTCTGAGCCCAGAACACACCGGGACATTAGACAGAATCTAACAACCCGAGGATATGGGGCCTCTCCCAAGTCCCAGCTCATCAAGTTCACAAACTCCCTTTAAAATAATGTTTCTAACATACTTCTATGTAATATAGGTTTTGGTAAAAAGGGCATCAATGACCCCGATGTGACCTTTTAACCAGGTCACTGCCATTAGTACACTTTGCTCCCAGGAGAGACTGACCCCTTAACCATGTCCCTGCCATTAGTACACTTTGCTCCTAGGACTGACCCGTTAGGCGCATGCACAGTACCACTGCTTCTTCTCATGCTCAGACGCAGAGTTCGGCTCGCTCATTGGGCAGCGCCAGTTTGGAAACTCCGATCATCCCTCGAACCCCAGCCTGGCCCGACCAGAGCTCCCCACAGACTCTCAGCTCCATGCTGATGCCCAAAGAGAAGGACAGGTAAGAAGTGATGGATGCTGGGTATTACCGGCTGTCCGCACATGGAGGCGGCTGCGGTGCGTTCAGCTTCTTCTGGTGATGGGTTTTTCTCTCCACTCAGCAGGGGGGAGCGTCACAGATTTGCAAGCAGCATCTTCTGTACTTGTGAATGTTACGCCCTCGCGCCCGCTCCCGCGCCTACTCCCGCCCTCCATGTAACACATTAAACATGCCACTGCTGAGAGTTCACTTTTGGTCCTTGGTAAATGGCTTGTGAGCAGATCTATGGTGTAAAGCAGATGTGGTCAGTGGGGTGGTGACAGTAGATGCGGTGCCTGCATTTAAAAAGGGAGCTAGATCACAACCGGGGAATTACAGACCTGTAAGCCTGACTTCAATAGTAGGGAAACTACTTGAAGGTTTAATATGGGATAATATTCAGAAATACCTCATGGAAAACAAAATGATTAGTAATAGTCAGCATGGATTTATGAAGGATAGATCTTGCCAAACTAACCTTATTTGTTTCTTTGAGGCGGTAAGTAGGAATTTAGACCAGGGTAATGCAGTTGATGTGGTCTACTTAGATTTTGCAAAGGCTTTTGATACGGTTCCACACAAGAGGTTACGTACAAAATAAAGCATATTGGACTCAGTAATAATATATGCACCTGGATTGAAAACTGGTTAAAGGACAGACAACAGAGGGTTGTCATAAATGGAACTTTTTCAGGTTGGGCTAAAGTCGTGAGTGGAGTACCTCAGGGATTGGTACTGGGACTCCTTCTTTTTAACTTGTTTATTAATGACCTTGAGGTTGGGATCGAGAGTAAAGTCTCCATCTTTGCTGATGATACTAAATTGTGTAAGGTAGTAGAATCAGAGCAGGATGTAATTTCTCTCCAGAAGGACTTGTAGAGACTGGAAACGTGGGCAGGTAAATGGCAAATGAGGTTTAATACAGATAAATGTAAGGTTATGCATTTGGGAAACAAGAATAAAAAGGCGACTTACAAATTAAATGGAGATATATTGGGGGAATCCTTGATGGAGAAGGATTTAGGAGTGCTTGTAGACAGCAAGCTTAGCAATAGTGCCCAATGTCATGCAGTAGCTGCAAAGGCAAACAAGATCTTATCTTACATTAAACGGGCAATGGATGGAAGGGAAGTAAACATAATAATGCCCCTTTACAAAGCATTAGTAAGAACACACCTTGAATATGGAGTACAATTTTGGGCACCAATCCTAAGAAAATACATTATGGAACTAGAGAGAGTGCAGAGAAGAGCCACCAAATTAATAAAGGGGATGGACATTCTAACTTATGAGGAGAGGCTAGCTAAATGAGATTTATTTACATTAGAAAAGAGGCTTCGAGGGGATATAACTATACACAAATATATTCAGGGACAATACAAGGAGCTTTCAAATGAACTATTCATCCCAAGGACAGTACAAAGGACTCGGGGCCATCCCTTAAGGTTGGAGGAAAGGAAATTTTACAAGCAACAAAGGAAAGGGTTCTTTACAGTAAGGGCAGTTACAGTGTGGAATTCATTACCCATGGAGACTGTGATGGCAGATACAATAGATTTGTTTAAAAAAAACTGGACATCTTTTTAGATGGGAAAGGTATACAGGGATATACCAAATAAGTATGACAGGAAGGATATTGATCCAGGGATTAATCCGATTGCCAATTCTTGGAGTCAGGAAGGAATTTATTTTTCCCCTTATGAGATATCATTGGATGATGTGTCACTGGGGTTTTTTGTTTGCCTTCCTCTGGATCAATAACTAAGTATAGATATAGGATAAAGTATCTGTTGTCTAAATTTAGCATAGGTTGCACTTGATGAACGTATGGTTTTTTTTTCAACCTCATCTACTATGTAACTATGTAACTATGTAACTATGTGCTAATCACATACTGCACTGCTGATTTAAACCCCCACAAAGGCGCTCAGCACTGTAACACATGTATCTTTTGCAGGGAAGCGTTCAGCCGCATGATAGAAGAGAATCAGACTTACCTGAGTCAGTTCCACACCTTATTGCAGGAGGCAAAACAGGAGCAACAAAGCGGCGTCACGGTGAGGAGACACCACGTTCCCAACTACACAGCGCACACGCTCCCAGCGCACAAGCTCCCAGCTAGATAAGGCACACGCTCCCAGCGCACACGCTCCCAGCCGCGCAGCGTTCCCGGCTACAAAGCGCCCGCTCGCAGCCCCCAACGCCCGCTCGCAGCCCCCCAATGCCCGCTCGCGGCCGCCCGGCGCCCGCTCGCGGCCCCCCGGTTTCACGCCCTTTTGCCTTCTGTGCTGAAGCAGGATATCCCTGCTTCAGCACAGGTGGCTCAATCAGTCCCTGCCTCAGCATAGGTGGCTCAGTCTTCAACTGAGCCACTGATTGAGCCACCTGTGCTGAAGCAGGGATATCCTGAGAACCTGACCTGTTGGTGGCCCTTGAGGACTGGAGTTGGCCAGCCCTGGTTTAACAGAAGCTGTAATTTCCTGTCTTCCGTCAGAGCTTAGATTGGAGCTGGATGAACCAGTGAATGGAAGGACGATGAAGGACCTGCCATGGATTGGCCAGAAAGTTCTGCTCCCTGCTCCCTACCAATGGGCATGACATGCCCCCCAGCAAGCAGGCGTTTGCCCCTCCGTCAGGGCAGGGGAGTCGCGTTGAAGAGAGCGCCTCCGTCTCTCCGAGCCGCCACCTCTTTCCTCCCGCACGTGCCCTGACATTAGGATCGCATATCTTTTTCCACCAACCGTTAGACACGCTGTTCTAATTCTACAGGGCCCAGAAGGGGGTGAATTTTCCATGCTGGCCCTGTTCTCTAAGGGCCCTTGTACATTTAATAAACAGCAGGGCGAGCGTAGGAGGCTAAATGCCTATTGTGGGGCATTCTGGGCTTGTACTATTCAGGTAAGATGATCCCACATGCACTTTGACCCCTTGACATTTAATGTCTATTTTTTTTTTAAGCGTCTGTCGGATTTGCTTCAGGCTGACAATCCCAGACATGAAAGGTAACAAGGCACTGTGTGAGTGTGGTTACTGTGGAATGATTCGGCAGCAAATTGAGTTATTTCCTCTGAGAGGAAACACATCATATAGAAACCATTTTATACCACCCCTCACAAAAACCTACAAAATACACCCGCACGTAAGTTCGAGCACTGTATACGTAGAATGGAGACACCCGCAAAGAAGTGATCCTTTTTGTTTTTAATTCACTACCGGTTTCCAGGTTTAGCACAGAGATGTATTCGTTTGTTTAACCACTTAATTGCAACAGATTTGTAGGGCATTGCTCTATATCAGGGGCGGCCAACTCCAGTTCTCAAGGGCCACCAGGTTTTCAGGATATCCCTGCTTCAGCTCAGGTGGCTCAGTCAAAGACTGAGCCACTGATTGAGCCACTTGTGATGAAGCAGGGATATCCTGAAAATCTGGAGCCCTTGAGGACTGCGGTTGGCCATCCCAGCTCTATATAAATATATATAGATATATGCAGCCCGGTTGCAGATATTTGTAGTACTAAATGGTTTTGAGCTCTACTGTGATTTGAAGTTTGTTTTTCTTCCTAGTTTTAAATGACAAGCGTGTCTGTGTGTCTGCTCCCACTATATAGATTGTGTATGTTTGTTTGTTTCACACTTAAAGCGCTTTTTAATTCATTTCAGATTCAAATGACTGTATGCATGTAATCCTATTTTACTAGATTCCAGTGCCTTTTATTTTTGACCCGTTGTACAGAAATACGTGAGATAATTTAAATAAAAGAACTTCCTATTAGTCGTGTTTTTGTTTTTAATCTCAAGGCAAGGTATTTATTTTAGGCCATTCAAATGTTTTTTTTACAGGAGCTCTTCAACCAGGGCTAAAAGTCTTTATATGTATCCAAAATGATATTACAAAGACGAGCCAATTATTATACTTCAACATTTTGCAAGTATTTATTTATCAAATGTTTTACCAGGAAGTAATACTTGAAAACGAGAGGTAACTCTCAATGTATGTCCTGGGCAGAGTTATGATGAGAAATACTTGGATACATTAGGTGAACAGGGTTATACATTATATATGAAGACATTGCATGAACAGTTAAAGATAAAATAAGTTATAGGCGTGTGTAACAGTTACAGACCACATTAAAATGTGAGACCGCTTTAGTTTTAATGAACACAGTCCCTGCAAGCTCTCACTCCAGAACCCACCACATCATAGATCTGTAGCCCTCTTTCCCCCACTCTCTGGGAGATAAGGAGTCTATTGTGTATGTGGCGCTTTACCTGTGGCTCACAGGAGGCCTGAGCCTCCGCCGCTGGGAGCCTGGGGTGTACCTGATTCACTAGGTGACAGCACCTCCACCTGCGCAGGATCCTAATTAGATGGGATAACCCTGCACAGGAACACACAATAACACACCGCATATAACAATAACCTTTACTTAAGAATATATAGGCAAGCAGCAAATAATGAAAATAGTAACGCTGCTGGTTACAGCTATACCTTCGCCACGCAGGGCCTTATCCCAGCACCGTGTAACCCACACCGTGTCCACAGTACCCTTGGGCACCCAACCACCCCAGGTGTCCACAGGTATGCAACCCCCACCCTTTATATGTGGTCAACGCTGCCACTATGGTGTGTGTACTTGGTGCGCCATTTGGAGACAGAGGATCCGCCCATCCAGCGATGTCCTCCACGACGAGTCCGCCTCCGCGTGGGGTGATATCCTGCTGGGGTGTCCCACACGAAGACAGTCTTTGGTCCTGGTGAAGTAAGCTGGTCCCAGATCACTATGGCAGACACCGCAGCTTGCAGCTGTGTCCCTAACTAAGAAAACAGCTAATGGGGCAGGGTCCCTACCTAAGCACCTGTCCCTGTAGCAGCCACAATCTTAAAGTATGAGTCGGGGCCTAGAGGGGTATCTGGCCTAGTGCAGAGGGCCACAGGCCCCTGCACATGCATCCTACCCTGTTCGTGTCCCAGCCCCGACTGCCTGTCAGCTTCCCAGCGTGCAAAAAATATCTCCCTGCAGGAGTTCTTCGCAGCCTTATTGGCTGTGTATGGTCATCTGACTCTGCCCCCTAAGCATTATGGGGCTTATAGTCCCCACGGAGCCAACCCTTTTCAGCCGCCTAGTTGACTGCACATGCGCACACTGTCATGGCCGCCGCTACTCTTACTGCGCATGCACGAACTGCCGTGATGCGGGTGCACCCATAACATCCCCCCACAGCAGCGGAGGTGAAGGAAGGGGAAACAGAACGGGGGAGCCAGAGGGGAACCTGGCTACAGATAGATAGTTATACGATACCGTTTGGAATCTGGAATCAAGAGACCGCACACAAGGGCGTAGTTGAGAAAAAGAGTATTTGGTGAAAGTGGTACATCATAAACCAACGGTTCGGTTTCACCCTGAGGAAGGTCCCTCCACAAGGACCGAAACGTTGGTTTATGATGTACCACTTTCACCAAATACACTTTTTTCCTCAACTACCCCTTTGCGTGCCGTCTCTTGATTCCGGAATTCCAAATGGTATTTTATAACTGCATTATCTTTATGGGACATGCACCAACCATCATCCTTTGTTTATGGGAGTGCCAACTGACCCTTTTTTAAAGTATGTATGTATGTATCAATGTATCAAAAGGAGTGCTACAGAGCGTGGCCAAATGTATACAAGACAAAAAACACCCAATGCTACATCCAATGTGACAAAATACATAGTTAAATGTTTGTATTCTCATGAGTAAGAGTCACTTAGTCTTCAACTGAGCCACCTGTGCTCAGGTAGGGATATCCTGAACCTGACCTGTTTGAGGGGGGGGGGGGGGGGGGGAAAGAGGTGTGAGGTGAGAGATCTTGAGGACTGGAGTTGAGAACCACTGCATTAGCCTATATTTGAGCTTCAATTTGAAACTGGTAACTTCCCTGTAAATGCACTTTAAATTGGCACATGTAAATAGGGGTACCCTTTAGTTACAATGTCAATGTGGGATGTATGAACTCACAAACAAGCGTGCACCTCCTAGGATTACGCCGTAGCGCATACAATTGTTTTATGTACAAAGATCATTGTAGGAAAAAAATAACACCTGTACAGTATTTGTGAACTGATATGTACTAATATATACCTAAAATTTAAGTAATGATTTCTTCCCAAGAGCAGGGGTGTAAAATGTTTCAGAGGGGGCGTGGGCGGTTGCAGAATCCCCGCGCTTTTCCCCCAAGGCATTTAAATTAAAGGCTGGGGATCGTGTGAAGCCTCTGTAACTTCACTTACCTTGTGTCCGGCTACGCGGCGTCAAATGACGCTACGTGGGTCATTTGACGCGGCAGCGTGTCTCCATGGCAATGTGATGCCACGTGAGCCCACAGTGTCATTTGACACTGGAGACATGGTAAGGGAGGGGGGAGTGCTGGCAGGGGGGGAAGGTTTGCGCTCCCCTGCAAACTAGAGCATGTTGAGGGGCGCTTGAGGACAGGAATTGAGCCCCCCCTGGGGCAGGGGACTTCCATGGGTATTGCTCAGTCATCCAGTCCAGGAAATACAGAGTGGCACCTATATTTATGGGCACAATGTTAGATGACACGTTGCAAACATCAATGTGCTGGTTTAATAAACAAGTATCTAATACAGGAAACACAGCAGTGTATCTACCTGCTCCTCCGCCTTCTGTGCCCAGGACATCCTTGAAAACGAGAGGTAACTCTCAATGTATTACTTCCTGGTAAAATATTTTATAAATAAATAAATTCATGCCCAATTCAAACATGGCGACAATAATATGGAATATATCGCTCACTAATAGGTATGATTAACAGGTATATGAAAATTGAATTTTGCCTGAGGTATCAGAGTGGATACCGGGTGCTACCTATGTGCTGATTTTTATATTGTAAAGTAAAGCCTTTCTCTATTTTTGAAAATCCAATTCAAAGATGGCCGCCTGTGTGTCCAAATCCAGCATGGGACCTGGGTGTGTCACGTGGGGGAAGCGGGGCCCTAGTCTGCGTGATAGCGGAAGGATTTCCCGGAAGTGACGTACGCTAAAGGGGACGGCCGGAAGCGGTTGCTATGGTGCTGGCCGCAGCCCTTCTGGGCCTCCGTAGCGTGTAGTGCTGTGGAACGCGAAGCGGTAATACGCGAGCGGGGCGGAAGCAGCGGGTATGAGCGAGTAAGTGCACTAACGTTAATACCGGGGGGAGCGTATCTATAAGTATTAATGTGAGTATGAGAGAGTACCTGTGTGAGTACTATAGAGCGGGTACGTACCTGTGTGAGTACTATAGAGCGGGTACCTGTCATGTTCTGATATATCGCAGTATTAAGACCGTCACTGATGCTGCAGAGCATTGTACCTCGAAGTACTTCTATGCTGGGGGTCTGCAGAGCATTACATGTCTTGGTTCTGTTGTGGAGGAGGCCTGCAGAGCATTGCATGACTGGGTTCTGTTGTGCAGGAGGCCTGCAGAACATTGCATGTCTGGATTCTGTTGTGCAGGAGGCCTGCAGAACATTGCATGTCTGGGTTCTGTTGTGGAGGAGGCCTGCAGAACATTGCATGTCTGGGTTCTGTTGTGGAGGAGGCCTGCAGAGCATTGCATGACTGGGTTCTGTTGTGGAGGAGGCCTGCAGAGCATTGCATGACTGGGTTCTGTTGTGCAGGAGGCCTGCACACCATTGCTCTGACATAGATTGCTTCAAGAGCCTCTGTGTGCCTGCAGAGCATTGCACCACTTTCTTTGCCGAGGTCACATGCAGATTACTGAACCAGAACCTGCAGCGCATTAAACCGACTGCTACTTCCCTTCTAGAGACTCGCACACCCCTCCTCCATGAGAGAGCAGCTGAGCGGTCAGTCTGGGAGACTACCATCTTTATCTGGTCAGGATATATCTGTATTCCCTTCCTGCAGTGATGTACAGAGAGGGGTCACCCCATTCATTCACAGATAAAAGGCCTTCCTGTGCTCAGACCAGCTGGCGAAGAAAGTTGGTAATCTTAATGCTGTGATGGGCAAAACACCTGATGAGTTTCCTCATGGTTTTAATTCTCTTGGGGTGTGAAAAAAAGTTACTCAAAGTGGGTATAAAAAGGTATTCCACAAATAATCGGTTTATGTCTTCGGATAGTGTGGCTGCACTGTTTAATACTAGAAACAAAAAGAGAGAAGACAGCACTAAAAAAAATACCACTCGCGGTCTTAAAATATTTTCCATTTATTTTTGAGCAGCAACACAAGTTTGATGTTTCAGGCCCATGTGCCCTACATCGGGTATGTCTGGCTCCTAACTATTGTGGCAGAAGTTTGCATATTATGCAGCCTCATACAGCCCCTATATCATACACCTTTTTGTTCTGCCAAAAGCGGCCTTCAGTATCAATTGGGTACAAAAGTGTATGTATATATTGTGTGTATAACACACACACTCTATATATATATATTACTATATAGATATATATATATATTATAAAATATTATATATAGATATAATAATTATATATATATTATATATATATAATTTTTATTAATTTTAATTATATATATATATGTGTTGTGTGTGTTGTGTGTGTGTGTGTGTGTGTGTATATATATACAGTGGTCGACAAATCACCAAAAAATCTACTCGCCCAAAAAAAAAAATCTACTCCACCTAGTACAAACGTGTGTGCTTGGGCCAATAGGGCCGCCACGATGTTAAATCCACTAGCCTGAGGCGTGCAAATGTATAGGTTTGTCGAACACTGTGTATATATATAATAGTGGTGTGGTGTGTATATATGTATATATGTATATATGTATATATATATATATATATATATATATATTATATATATATATATATATAAACCAAACTTTATTTTTCTGTGCAGGTACACCACGGGAAAACTCTGCGAGGCACGATAAACTGTTACCCCTTTCTAAACTCTGGCACGGTTCTTGCTCCCCCCCCCCCCCCCCCCCCCTCGTTGCTTGTTTACAGACCTGCCCTCTTCGAATATCTGTTTAATCCTCTTAAACCCATTAATACTCTTTGCAATCACAACATCCAATGATAGCGCATGTTGTAGGTTAATGATTGTGCAGAATGACCCTGTTCCCTCTTGTTTCATTGTAAGTGTTTTGGCCAAGCATGTATTGCAAGACTGTTTTGACTTGCAACAGTGTCCAGTGTTGAAAAGGTTAACCCATGCATTTATCACGAGTCTGCACTTGACCAGCACATAGGAAATATGTTCTAGGTTTTCTTGATGTTCAGACGGATGACTGGCAATAATGTAACAAACATATTAATTGTGTTTTTAGTTATTTTTTCAAATTAAAATCGGCGATGAAAGTGTGATAGTGCTGAGTACCTTATCTACCAGTTCTGTTAAAGAAAAAAGGATCTGAATTTAAAAGGCGCACCCTTATTTGATAATACAACACATGTACCGTCTGTTAAATCTCCTAAAAATGGGGTCCCATCAGCTGTGCTTTCTTATTTGAAAAGATGATTCTGCATTGAAGCACAGATCTGCTTTTTGACAAACTTCAGCCACTGTAATATAGCATGTTTGCTCAGTTAAAGGGGCGTTTATGAAATCTTCACCGTGGCACCAGATGAGTAGTGCCCTGTGCCCTCATTGAGTACACTCTGCTTGGGTGCCGCATTGCTTTTGTTTTAGACTGTAACGCGCTTTCATTTCTGCAGTCGGGCTGAGCAAGTTACTTTGTCATACTGTGCTGTTTTTATTTTAGTAGGTAAGGACTTTGACTGGGCTTCAAGGATAGTTTGCTTAGGCATAATGCAGGGTGTGCGTAGAAGAGGCTGGGCCCTTGCCAATGCATTATGTTGCAATTGATCGGTCTCTTGCAGACTATGGCAGGGTAAGAATTCAATGACCTTTAAAGTAACGACTCTACTTATTTGTAACCTGTAAACAATGAATATTTTCCTCTGACTCTGCTGATTTCAAGCATATCAGGTTTTTCAGATTGACATGCATACATAATTACTATACAAAAAACAAACACATTTTAGTACTGACAATCAGTCTTATAATCAAGAAAGTCGACCATATAGAGATCGTGAAAAACACCTTTTTGTTTAGCATGAAAATGTTGTTCAAAGAAAATAAATAAATGTCCTTTTTATTTTGTCGGTTCTCTCCGTGTCCTTTTTAGACAGGAGCCAGAAGAAATCGGTCTCCGCTCACCATGTTTATAAACTAACTTTAAACAATGATATAAAAATACTTCTAGTTAAAGGTGTCAGGTATGAGTAAAAAAACCGACATCAACCACCCAGATGGGACCCCTTAAACAGGTCACTGGCATTGTGTGCTGACGACACACAAATATATTTCTCAACACCCGACCTTACACCTACTGTACAAACCAAAGTTTCTGAATGTCTCTCTGCTATATCATCCTGGATGGCCCTCCGCCGCCTTAAACTCAACATGGCTAAAACAGAGCTCCTCATACTTCCTCCCAAACCTGGCCCTACTACCTCCTTCCACATTACTGTTGGAACTACGATCATTCACCCAGTAGCCCAAGCACGCTGCCTTGGGGTCACACTCGACTCCTCTCTCACATTTGCCCCTCACATTCAAAACATTTCTAAAACCTGTCGCTTTTTCCTCCGCAATATAACAAAGATACGCCCTTTCCTCTGTTGCTCGACTGCTAAAACTCTGACTCAGGCCCTCATTCTCTCCCGTCTTGATTACTGTAACCTCCTGCTGTCCGGCCTTCCTGCCTCTCACCTGTCTCCCCTACAATCTATCCTTAACGCTGCTGCCAGAATCACTCTACTCTTTCCTAGATCTGTCTCAGCATCTCCCCTCATGAAATCCCTCTCCTGGCTTCCGATCAAATCCCGCATCTCACACTCCATTCTTCTCCTCACTTTTAAAGCTTTACACTCTTCTGCCCCTCCTTACATCTCAGCCCTAATTTCTCGTTATGCACCATCCAGACTCTTGCGTTCTTCTCAAGGATGTCTTCTTTCTACCCCCTTTGTATCTAAAGCCCTCTCCCGCCTTAAACCTTTTTCATTGACTGCCCCTCACCTCTGGAATGCCCTTCCCCTCAGTACCCGACTAGCACCCTCTCTATCCACCTTTAAGACCCACCTTAAGACACACTTGCTTAAAGAAGCATATGAATAGGACTGTGGCTATTCTGAACACATGGCACATAAAGCTTGGCACCCTGCAGATGCACTTACCAGAACTCCCTCCTACTGTCTCTGTACGTTCTCCCTACCTACCAATTAGACTGTAAGCTCCTCGGAGCAGGGACTCCTCTTCCTTAATGTCTAAAGCACTTATTCCCATGATCTGTTATTTATATTACCTGTTATTTATTGGATTACCACATGTATTACTGCTGTGAAGCGCTATGTACATTAATGGCGCTATATAAATAAAGACATACAATACAATACAATTAGTGATCTTTCCTCCTAGGAGGGATTATTACTTGAAACTTGCCATTGTTCTTGGTTCACTTTGTTACTAGAAGAGACTGCCCCTTAAACTCCCTTTGCTGCTTGGCATTGGGGCGCAATGCACGACACAGCTAGAGGTTAGAGGAAGGGAAATCCACCTCTTATTTACTCATGTCTTCCGTACCGGAGTCCGTACCGGAGTCCTGGTATCGAGGACGGCAGCAGTACCATCACGCGACACACGGGGCCTTATTCAGTATACTGAGACGTGTCCTCCCTGTGCTGGGCAAGACTTGAGTCCCATTCATGTGAATGCAGCTGAGCTCTCTCCAGCACGGTCAGGACCTCTGCACAGCCTATTAAATAGCAGCTGTAGTGTGTTTGATATAAATATGAGCTGAACTTTATGAATTGAGGATTTAGTGGGACATTTAAAGAGCTTTGTTCACATATTGGTGTATCCATGACAACAGCGTGAGCCAATCAGGGTGCTGTGTATGAAAGGTCTCCCTTGTCATTCAAAACAATAGGGCATTTGTTTAGTGAACCATTGTGATTGGTCAGTGTCGTTGGCCAAATTTCTCGCTGAAGCATATATAGGTGTATGGGGCATCAGAGGCGGACACTGTAGACCGGGTCCGGGGTAATAATATCCTCGCACAGCTGATGTGTATTTAGCATGTGCTGAGCTAAGAGACGCCTTATAGGGAGAAGAGATTTAAATAATCTGTAGGAAGCATGCGTGCTGGAGGCTGCCTCTGGTCACATGGAGCTGGCTGCTGGAGAGGAACTTGGAACTGGCCATGGAAATCTGTTCTAAGTAAGGGGAACGTCCTGCGCCTGCTGCAGGGCGTCTCTGCTTCAGCTCGGAGGTAATGTACCGTATGATAGTAGTAATAAAAAATGTGCACAATCTTAGCAAGTTTAAAACCCAGACCCACAGTATTGTATATACTGTATTTAACTCTGCCTTCTGGCAGGCTACAGGGAATGTGTCCTCACTTATACCAGCGTAAACAAACATAGAAATGAACTGAATGTGTCTTATTGGATGTGCGCGGGGCGTGTTTGTTTACGGTAATAATACAAAATGAACGTAAGTCAATATTGACACTTTATTAGTATTGCTGCCATTCAGGCACGGGAGTAATTGATGCTTTATTACTATCGCAGTATTGTTGCCATTCAGGCATGGGAGTAATTGATGCTTTATTACTATCGCAGTATTGCTGCCGTTCAGGCATGGGAGTAATTGATGCTTTATTACTATCGCAGTATTGCTGCCATTCAGGCATGGGAGTAATTGATGCTTTATTACTATCGCAGTATTGCTGCCATTCAGGCACGGGAGTAATTGATGCTTTATTACTATCGCAGTATTGCTGCCGTTCAGGAATGGGAGTAATTGATGCTTTATTACTATCGCAGTATTGTTGCCATTCAGGCACAGGAGTAATTGATGCTTTATTACTATCGCAGTATTGCTGCCGTTCAGGCACAGGAGTAATTGATGCTTTATTACTATCGCAGTATTGTTGCCGTTCAGGCACAGGAGTAATTGATGCTTTATTACTATCGCAGTATTGCTGCCGTTCAGGAATGGGAGTAATTGATGCTTTATTACTATCGCAGTATTGTTGCCATTCAGGACCACAGGATAATTGATCTTTATTACTATCGCAGTATTGTTTTGCCATTCAGGCAATGGATCTGGAGTACATTGATGCTTTATTACTATCGCAAGTATTGTTTCCATTCAGGCACAGGAGTAATTGATGCTTTTATACATCGCAGTATTGTTGCCATTCAGGCACAGGAGTAATTGATGCTTATACATCGCAGTATTGCTGCCAGTCGGGCATGGGAGTAATTGATTCTTATTACTATCGCAGTATGCTGCCGTTCAGGCAGAGTAATTGATGCTTTATTACTATCGCAGTATTGCTGCAGTCGGGCATGGGAGTAATTGATGCTTTGGGAGACGGTTTGATGCGCAGCTTTACGAAAGGGAGTTGCCACTGTAAACAAGTTCATGTCAAACATAGATTGTAAGCTCTTCGGGGCAGGGACTCCTTCCCAGTGTTACCTTTGTGCCTGAAGCGCGTATTCCCACGGGGTTATATTATGTCACGTGTTGCCGGCCGTGGGCCGGGCCGTGGCCCCGGGCCCCGCGCTCCCGCCTCTTTCCTCCTCCTGTCGGCGCCCGGATCCAACGTCTGCCCGACAGAGAGGGGGCAGCTGGGCAGTCCCTGGCCAGCGCAGGACCACACCGTGCACAGGTGGCTCAATCAGATATCCTAAAGCCTGACCTGTTGGTGGCTCTGGGAACTGGCGCTGGCCACTCCCTGCTGTACCCTTTTCCTGCTGGGAAAGGTTTAAGGAGTAATACTCTGCAGGTGTCGGACACGCACAATTGGACAGCAGACCAGAACCAGCTAGTTGTAAAATCCCACACCCAATTTGAGTCGTGGCTTTCTCAGAATTAGCATAGCCTTGTGTCAATCCCAAACATGTTTAATTCCCTCACTGTTATCCTCTAGAGCCTCAGCTGGGAGAATGTTCATGAATGCACCCCCCTTTCTATGTAGTACTCCTCCCACCCCACACCTTCAGCCTCTTGTTCTGAGATCAAAGAAGCCGTTCCCTGCAGGTTTTCTCTGCCCAGGTCATAGAAGGAAGAACTTTCCTTCGCAGTAAATGTTCCCAGGACGCTGGAACCTGTGAGAGCCGGGGTAGAGTTGCACAATCTCCCCCAGTAACAAACTTCCTTTCAGACACGCCAGTCAATTGTTAACCAGTTCTGCAGGATCCATGGCCAGTAATGACATAACTTTGACCCAGAGGCTGTAAACGCGCCTTCTCACTGTGGCCCAATATGGTCTAACGACTGATCTGTGGAAACACGCGGCCCTCTCGCCAATTATATTTCTTTATATTCTGAACCAGGTGCTCCCAGAACTGTAAGTACCTATGGTTCAACAGTGTCCCCCAGACGTATACACTATGGTTCACCAGGTCCCAGAACTGTAAACACTATGGTTCAACCAGTTCCCCCAGAACTGTAAGTACACTATGGTTCAACCAGTTCCCCCAAGACTGTAAGTACACTATGGTTCAACCAGTGTCCCCCAGAACTGTAAGACACTATGGTTCAACCAGTGTCCCCCAGAACTGTAAGCCAATATGGTTCAACCAGTGCCCCAGAACTGTAAGCACACTATGGTTCAACCAGTGTCCCCCAGACTGTAGTAACTAGGTCAACCAGTCCCCCAGAACTGTAAGCACATATGTTCAACCAGTGTCCCCCAGAACTGTAAGTACACTTGGTTCAACCAGTGTCCCCCGAACTGTAGACAACTATGGTTCAACCATGTGCCCCAGATGTACACACTATGGTTCAACCAGTGTCCCCAGAACTGTTAATGCACACTATGGTTCAACCAGTGTCCCCAGAACTGTAAGTACACTATGGTTCAACCAGTGTCCCCAGAACTGTAAGTACATATGGTTCAACCAGTGTCCCCCAGAACTGTAAGCACACTATGGTTCAACCAGTGTCCCGACTGTAAGTACACTATGGTTCAACCAGTGTCCCCCAGATTCAGATAATGGCATTCAATTGGTTACGGCAGCGGTGCGCAAACTGGGGGGGGGGGGGGGGGGGCGGTTACAGAGGCCCCGCGCTGAGAACGTGAGGCCTCTATAAATTTACTTCGGCTTCAGTCCACACGTCTCCATGGAAACGGGGCGTCAAATGCCGCGTTACCATGGAGACTGACGCCGTGGGTGATGTGATGTCACATGACCCCACAGCATCATTTAACGCTTCATTGGAGGTAAGGGGGGCGCGACCGAGGAGGAGAGCGGGGAGGCACACCGCAGGACGTGTTGCGCACCCCTCGTTACGGATTACTTTGAAAAATGTAGACATTTTAGAACTTAAGAAGATCCATCTACAGGGGGGTGGGGTATTATAAGAGTATTTCTTGTTTCACACCAATAACTCCTATTTATGTCCCTCCTGCCACAAGAACAAATCGTGGTGTTTAGCATGCAGTGAGGAAGTATCCGACACGTTCTCGGCTGCAGGATGTCTCCCAATGCCAGTGGGCTGTAATATCTGCTGCTTGGGCGTCCTGTCGTAACACCTCTATGTAAATCGTGACGAGAACGGGTTATAAGCGGCCGTGGCGGCGTGTCCGCCCCTCGGAACGTGGCGCTCACTTGTTGAAGATTGTCCTGTCTTGCTGCTGTTATACCCGTTTCTCTTCATGCTAAACGCGCACAGGGAGATCCGCAGAACGCGGGCGGCGCCTCAAATCTTTCCAAGGGCCGCTTTTAGAAATGATGAAACCAGGGGCGGCCAACTCCAGTCTTCAAGGACCAACCAACAGGTCAGGTTTTCAGGATATCCCTCTCAGCGCAGGTGGCTCAGTCCTTTGACTGAGACTCTTGTGCTGAAGCTGTGATATCCTGAAAACCTGACCTGTTGGGGCTTGAGGACTGGCGTTGAGCCCTGCTGTAATGTCTCATGTTTAGTGAGTGTGAAGGAACGGTACTCGGTAGTGTGGCACACGCGGTTCCTCACCCTCCCTCTCCCTCTGCCCCAGGTAGGATGATGATGGCACAGATGGGCGTGTGGTGGTGGGGTGGGACAGTCGTTCTGCCTTCTACTTCATTCCTCAATACACAAGGTGGAAGAAGGGCACGGCTGTTATTAAGGTACTGGTGATTACAGGTACTGTGTATTACAGGTACTGTGCTCAGGCCCGCTCCAACCTGTCCCGCCCTCGCTTGCCAGGTGACCGTGACCATGCGGACTCCCACACTGCAGGCCCGCAGCACGCGCTGCGTACGCTTCATGTCCTGGTCCCGTACCCTTAATGTGGAAAGAATGATGCAGCAATCCCAGTGGCGGTGATCAGGCCTAATTGGTGGGATTGTACTTTAAAAATTTTTTTAATGGTAAATACTTTCAAAGAAAACTAATACTCGCGTAAGGCAGAAGGACGCCGCGTCAGAGAAGGACGCCGCGTAAGGCAGAAGACGCCGCGTAAGGCAGAAGGAACGCCGCGTCGGCAGAAGGACGGCGCTCAGCAGAAGACGCCGCGTCAGCAGAAGGACGCCGTCGTCAGGCAGAAGGACGCCGCGTCAGGCAGAAGGACGCCGCGTCAGGCGAAGGAACCCGCGTCAGCAAGAGGCGCCGCGCAAGGCACGAAGACGACGCGAAGGCAGAAAGGACGCCGCGCCAGGCAGAAGGACGCCGCGCCAGGCAGAAGGACCCAGCCAGGCGAAGGACGCCGGCGTCAGGCAGAAGGACGCCGCGTCAGGCAGTAAGGACGCCGCGTCAGGCAGAAGGACGCCGCGTCACCGCCCAGAAGGACCCGCCAGGCAAAGGAGCCGCGTAACAGTGGGGCTGTAGCTGTATAATAAGTCGTTCTTCACATAGGTTGGTAAAGACACTTACGGAGACATAGAAATTGAGCTCTGATAAGAACCACGACGTGGCCGCCCACTTATATCCGCTGTGCCACGTTTCTTTCATATCTGGGACCCCCCTGTGTCTAGCCCAACCCTTTCCAACTCGCTTGTTAAACCTTTACCACCACTGCTGGGGAGCGTTTCCACCCATCCACCCCCCTGTCTGTGAAGGACTTCCTCACATCTTCCCTAAGCCTCCCGGTTGGGGTTAGTAGCACGTAACATACGCTGAGCGCAGAGGTTCCCGTGTTTCTGTACAGGGGTGTCCTTCCTACACGGGTGTCTTCTCTCCGTTCCTTCCTACACGGGGTGTCCTTCCCTACACGGGGTTCCTTCTCCTACACGGGTGTCCTTCCCTACACGGGGTGTTCCTTCCCACAGGGGGTCCTCCTGCACGGCCTCACTATGTCATTCAATGTCCTTCTCCTTTTCTGCTAGAGGGGGGGGCGTTGCGAGCACCCCAGCGGACCCGGCTTCCATATCATGTTCCCATTCATCACCTCCTTCCGATCTGTACAGGTGAGTGTCCCACTAACCACTAATCCAGGGGGCTCCACTCCAGTCCTCAAGAACCCCCCCCCCCCCCAACAGGTCAGGTTTTCAGGATATCCCAGCTTCAAGGGTGATTCAGCTGTTGTGGAGGCGGGATTACAGTGTTAGTGGATGGCGTGATAGTGTTAGTTGAGCGGGATTACAGCTGGTAGTGGAGAGCGGGATTACAGCTGTTAGTGGAGGCGGGATTACAGCTGTTAGTGGAGGCGGGATTACAGCTGTTAGTGGAGGCGGGATTACAGCTGTTAGTGGAGGCGGGATTACAGCTGTTAGTGGAGGCGGGATTACAGCTGTTAGTGGCGGGATCAGCTGTTGTGGCGGGATTACAGCTGTTAGTGGAGGCGGGATTACAGCTGTTAGTGAGGCGGGATTCAGCTGTTAGTGGAGGCGGGGATTACAGCTGTTACTGGAGGGGCGGGATTACAGCTGTTACTGGCGGGCGGTAATTACAGCTGTTACTGGAGGGCGGGATTACAGCTGTTACTGGAGGGGCGGGAATTACAGCTGTTACTGGAGGGGCGGGATTACAGCTGTTAGCTGGCATGGGGCGGATACAGCTGTACTGGAGGGGCGGGATTACAGCTGTTACTTGGAGGGGGCGGGATTACAGCTGTTACTGGAGGGGCGGGATTACAGCTGTTACTGGAGGGCGGGATTACAGCTGTTACTGAGGGGGCGGGATTACAGCTGTTACTGGAGGGGGCGGGATTCAACTGTTACTAGGCAGGCGGGATTACGCTGTACTGGAGGGGGCGGAATACAGCTGTTACTGGGGCGGGATTACAGCTGTTACGGAGCGGGATTCAGCTGTAGTTGCAGCTAGGGGATATAGGTTTAAATTGGCCGCCAGAAGATGCTGGGTCACAGCTGTGGTTAACCTGGACTAGGAAAGGTCCGCTGTGTGCCTGCCTTATAGTAGAGGAGGTGTGGTGTAGCGGTTAAGGTGTTTCTACCCTAAATAAAGACGTTTGTGAGTTCTATTTCAGCCCTGTGTGCTTATATACTCATTAATCCGCCTGGAGGGTTGGAATGTTGAATATAATTGTTCTGTTCCTGTGTGGACGTTTCCTCTTGCGTTTGCACCGCTATGACAGGCTGAATGTGACGCTCGTTGGCACGTAAGAGTGCTGTGTAAATGCCAGTGGGAATGGGTGAGGCTGGGTGTGACACTGCTGTTATGAGCGGGCGTAAAGGGACGCCTACTTAATTAACACTTGATGCTGCTGAAAGCCCCAGCAAGGCACAGCTTCCTCCAGCAGCAAAGGGGTTAAAATCCGTTGGTTTGGCTAATATGATCTGTAGAAGTGAAGACTACACATCGGGCGCGTTCTCACATGGAAGGTAACATGCGCAAACACGGTAATTACTTCTGTGCTTTTTTTTTAGACAACGCTGCAGACGGATGAGGTGAAAAATGTACTGTGGAACCAGGTGTGTGCCTCTCTCCCCCCCCCCCCCCTCCGCGCAGGGTAACCTAGGGGCAAGAGGCTTTACCCCCAAATGGCTTGGGTTCCAGTGTCTGCCATAGGTCCCACATCCTTGTGTAACAGCCAATCTCCCCTCAATCATATGGTAACACGGACAAAAAAAAGGGTCCCACGACCTTGCCCCTTCCGTAAGGTAGGGGTGCTCAACTCCAGCCCTGAAGCCACCCCCAGGCGGAGGACGGGTGTTGAGCACCCACAGGACAGGGTAATTCAACGGCCCTATCACGCTTGTGAATGAGGGCCACTTCCCATCTCGTGCCCGTTATCCTCTGCGCCTTGTCATCCTGCGGCGGACGCGCTTGTATCGTGGCCACTTGTGGCACATTTCTCGCGTTACTTCGTGAGACGTTCGTGTAATTGTTATCTATCCCGCTGGTGAAAAGAGCAAATGCGCCCGCCTCGTGTTTGATGATATGATGATGATATTATTATTCTTATTTTCAGTGGGCGTCATGATCTACTATTTGACCGCATTGAGGTGGTTTGAATATGCTGACTCCTCAGCAGGTTAGTATGGCTCTGTGCCGCGATGCGAGGCTTTCTGGCGCCTCTGTGTGCCCCGAAGCGAGGGTTTTCTGCCCCTGTGCCCGCGACGCGAGGGTTTCTGGCCCCTGTGTGCCCGCGACGCGAGGGTTCTGGCCCCTGTGCCGCGACGCGAGGGTTTTCTGGCCCTCTCTGTGCCCGCATGCGAGGGTTCTTGGCGCCTCTCTGTGCCCGCGATGCGAGGGTTTCTGGCGCCTCTCTGTGCCAGCTACGCGAGGGTTTCTGTCGCCTCTCTGTGCCCGCTACGCGAGGGTTTCTGTCGCCTCTCTGTGCCCGCGATGCGAGGGGTTTCTGTCGCTCTCTGTGCCCTCCACGAGGGTTCTGGCGCCTCTATGTTGCCTCCACGCAGAGGGTTTCTGGCGCCCTCTGCGCCCGCCACGCCAGGGTTTCTGGCGTCTATCTGTGCCCCCACGCGAGGGTTTTCTGTCGCCTCTATGTGCCTCCACACGAGGGTTTCTGTCGCCTCTGTGCCCTCCACGCGAGGGGTTTCTGGCGCCTCTGTGCCCAGCCACGCCAGGGTTTTCTGGCTCCTGTGCCCGCTACGGAGGGTTTCTGGCGCCTCTGTGCCCGCCACGCGAGGTTCTGGACACGTAATTATTGCGGGCTTTATGTAAATTTAGAAACAGTTTAAATTCAGGCTAAGCTGGAAAAAGATGGGTTAATAACCCCTACAATAACCTGTGCATTTGGCAGTGGGAGTCACTTGGTAGTGAGACCGTGGCACGTCACAATTTCTCCCTGTGCCTCAAGCACAAAATTAGACTGTTAGCTCTTGGGACATCTCATGCCCGCGTACATTGTTGGCGTTTATAAGAAATAAATATTTGTATCGTTGTCGAGCACCGTTATTGTGGGTAACATCTGTACGGCACAAAGCAGAAGGAAAAAGCAGCGTTTTAAATCCCAGCCAGTGTTAAACACATTGGCACATCAGCGTCCGAATGTGGGCATGAATCACACCGCCCGCTGCCGCCCCTGCTGTGTGATTATGTGCGCCTGATACGGCTAATTGCTCTGTGCAGATTGCTACTGCTATTTTCAGGTAACACTGCAGTCTCTCCTCCAAGGACTTGTCAAATCTAATATTGGTATTGTGCCCGTGTACCTCCTGTGTATAAATGCCCTCTCCCTGGTGGGCTCCTCCCCCTGTGATAAATGCCTCATCCTGGGGGCACCATCCCCCTTGTATAAATGCCTCTCCCTGTGGGCACCCGTTTGTATAAATGCCCTCTTCCTGTGGCACCCCCCACCCCCCATCCCCTTATAAAATACCCTCACCCCCTTGGTCAACCCCCCCTGTGTATATAATGCCCTCTCCTGGTGGCGCCGGCCTGGTCCCCCTTGCCCTCTTCTGGGGGGCACCCTCCCGTGTATAAATGCCCTCTCCTGGTGGGCACCGAGTGCCCCCCTGCACGTCTTGTCCATTAGCCTCTTTCTGTGGGGCAATCCGGGTCCCGCCTTGGGAAGCCACTCCCTCCAGGATAGCAACTGGGATCCCGTTTGCTGACCGCCCCCTCTCCTTGTCTGTCCCATTTCCCTCCTCCATGGTGGGCTCCTCCCCCTGTGCCTGGTCCCATTGCCCTCTCCCTGGTGGGACTCTCACCCTCGCCTGGTCCCATGTGGCTTCTCTGTCTCCCCGCAGTGTTCGATACTTCTAACGGAACTACACGGCCGATTATGACAAGACGCTGATCTACAACAAAATCCACCATGAGCTGAACCAGTTCTGCAGCTCGCACACCCTGCAGGAGGTCTATATCGAGCTGTTCGGTGAGTGTCCGGCACGAGAAACCCAGGCTTTTACTGTGTATAGGTGTCTGCATCTAACCCCACTTCCACCCACGGCGCCTATATCCCCCTGCGCTGGAGTGCGGCATTCTAATGTATATAAAACGTCAAAGTATCCCACAGGACAGCACCGAAATCTTCCAAAAACAGGGCACACATTTATCAAAATAATAATGTATTTCCTCATAGACAACGGAGCGCCCGACTAAAAACATCTAAAACCAGGTCACCCTTACTCTACCTACGCCCCTACTACTCCCCCGTATCTCATCCTCTACGTCCTCATCTTCCCCTGGCGTACGACATGTCACAAAAGAACAAAACAAACCTGAAAGCGGCAAACATCCCCCCCCTCCCCCTGGCAACTCCCCCACCACCCCGGTCCCTCCCCCCCAGTCCCACCAAAGCTCGCGCAGCCTCACACCCCCAAGACACGACGCCCCTTCACCACCCCCAACACCACACACCGTTGCAGGCCTCCCCTCCCCGTTAACTACCATCCTTCAAGGGGTTCTCCGACTAAAGCTCCCCACCTCACAGTCACTAACCACATCGGCCCGACAATCCGGAGCGAAGGTCGCACCAAAACCCACTAAATCCGGGGGCCTCCCACCCCAGGACCCCTCCCCCCCCTCCCATCCCCCCCCCCCCCCCTAGCCTCTCCGCACCCCACTCCTCCCCCCCCTCCCCCCCCCCCCCCCTCCCTTTCCCCCCTCCCCCCTCACGCCCAGACCTTACTAGTGAGATCGCGAGCATTATGATTGTGAAGCGCTTCATATGAGTATTGAACAGAAGCTCGATCAGTCTTATTAGTGATAGCGCGAGCGTATGAGTAGTGAGAGCGCCGACAGTATGAGTAGTGAGATGCGCGAGAAGTATGAGTATTGAGAGCTCTAGCAGGTATGAGTCGTAAGCGCGAGCAGTATGAGTATGAGAGCGCGAGCATTATGATATAGTGAGAGCCGCGAGCAGTAACATGCAGTAGTGAGAGCGCGAGCATTATGAGGTAGTGAGGCGCGAGCGTATGAATAGTGAGAGACGCGGAGCAGTATGAGTCGTGAGAGCGTCAGATCAGTACTATATAAAGAGCGCGAGCAAGTATAAGTATTAAGCGCCGCAGAAACATCCTCACGAGGTAAACCCTACCCGGACACTGCATATAGTACAGAACAAATCACACCACTCTATACTGCTAATATAGCAGCACATGTGCCCATAATACATGTCAATATATAGAGGTTAGAGTACTCACTCTCACCGCCGTCTGCAGCACATCCTCCGAAAGAACATGTCCGCACTCCGGGTGTGCAGAGTGCGAAAATGGCATGTCGTCGCTGATGAGCGCAGACATTTGGAGCCTGTGGGCGTCTCTTTGACCGCTACACCACCACTTTTTGGTATATTGATCGGGGCTGTGTTGAATGTGCTATACTCTATATACTGGTGTGTGTGTGGTGTGTGTGTGGTGTGTATGTGTGTGGTGTGTGTGTGTGGTCCCTTTTCTATCTACGTGCAGATTACCACCAGTATTTGTTTGCAGAAGTATTGACCTAAAATAATGTCATAAAAGGTTGAATGCAGCGGCTGTGTGAAGCGCCAATAACAGTGCACAGAAAGCGCTTTCGTGTGTCTTTGTGTTTGTGTGTTTGTACAGATCAGATAGATGAGAACCTGAAACTCTCGCTGCAGGAGGAACTCGAACCGTTATGGCCCCGACCACTATACACGTAACTGGCCTCCCCCCCGCCCTCACCCCATACAGGTAAGGTTCAGGCACAGGAGTAATTGATGCTTTATTACTATCGCAGTATTGCTGCCAGTCGGGCATGGGAGTAATTGATGCTTTGAGGGAAGGGCTACTCTTACTGCGCATGCACGAACTGCCGTGATGCGGGTGCACCCATAACATCCCCCACAGCGCGGAGGTGAAGGAGGGGAAACAGAAGGGGGAGCCAGGGGGAACCTGGCTACAGATAGATAGTTATACGATACCGTTTGGAATCTGGAATCAAGAGACCGACACAAGGGCGTAGTGAGAAAAAGAGTATTTGGTGAAGTGGGACATCATAAAACCAACGGTTCGGTTTCACCCTGAGGAAGGTCCCTCCACAAGGACCGAAACGTTGGTTTATGATGTACCACTTTCACCAAATACACTTTTTTCCTCAACTACCCCTTTGCGTGCCGTCTCTTGATTCCGGAATTCCAAATGGTATTTATAAACTGCATTATCTTTAGGGACATGCACCAAAATCATCCTTTGTTTATGGGAGTGCCAACTGACCCTTTTTAAAGTATGTATGTATGTATCAATGTATCAAAAGGAGTGCTACAGAGCGTGGCCAAATGTATACAAGACAAAAAACACCCAATGCTACATCCAATGTGACAAAATACACTAGTTAAGTTGTATTCTCATGAGTAAGAGTCACTTAGTCTTCAACTGAGCCACCTGTGCTCAGGTAGGGATATCCTGAACCTGACCTGTTTGAGGGGGGGGGGGGGGGGGGGGGTGTGAAAGAGGTGTGAGGTGAGAGATCTTGAGGACTGGAGTTGAGAACCCTGCATTAGCCTATATTTGAGCTTCAATTTGAAACTGGTAACTTCCTGTAAATGCAATTTAAATTGGCACATGTAAAGAGGGTACCTTTAGTTACAATGTCAATGGGGATGTATGAACTCACAAACAAGCGTGCACCTCCTAGGATTAGCCGTGAGCGCATTACAATTGTTTTATGTACAAAGATCATTGTAGGAAAAAAATAACACCGTACAGTATTTGTGAAACTGATATGTACTAATATATACCTAAAATTTAAGTAATGATTTTCTCCCAAGAGCAGGGGTGTTAAAATGTTTCAGAGGGGGCGTGGGCGGGTTTGCAGAATCCCCGCGCTTTTCCCCCAAGGCATTTAAATTAAAGGTGGGATCGTGTGAAGCCTCTGTAACTTCACTTACCTTGGTGCGGCTACGCGGCGTCAAATGACGCTACGTGGGTCATTTGACGCGGCAGCGTGTCCTGGCAATGTGATGCCACGTGAGCCCACAGTGTCATTGACACTGGAGACATGGTAGGAAGGGGGGGGGAGTGCTGGCAGGGGGGGAAGGTTTGCGCTCCCCTGCAAACTAGAGCATGTTGAGGGGCGCTTGAGGACAGGAATTGAGCCCCCTGGGGCAGGGGACTTCCATGGGTATTGCTCAGTCATCCAGTCCAGGAAATACAGAGTGGACCATATTTATGGGCACAATGTTAGATGACACGTTGCAAAAATCAATGTGCTGGTTTAATAAACAAGTATCTAATACAGGAAACACAGCAGTGTATCTACCTGCTCCTCCGCCTTCTGTGCCAGGACATCCTTGAAAACGAGAGGTAACTCTCAATGTATTACTTCTGGTAATATTTATAAATAAATAAATTCATGCCCAATTCAAAACATGGCGACAATAATATGGAATATATCGCTCACTAATAGGTTGATAAACAGGTATATGAAAATTGAATTTGCTCTGAGGTATCAGAGTGGGATACCGGTGCTACCATGTGCTGATTTTTATATTGAAAGTAAAGCCTTTCTCATTTTGAAAATCCAATTCAAGATGGCCGCCTGTGTGTCCAAATCCAGCATGGGACCTGGGTGTGTCACGGGGGGAAGCGGGGCCCTAGTGCGTGATAGCGGAAGGATTTCCCCGGAAGTGAGACGTACGCTAAAGGGGACGGCGCGGAAGCGGTTGCTATGGTGCTGGCCGCAGCCCTTGGGCCCCCGTAGCGTGTAGTGCTGTGGAACGCGAAGCGGTAATACGCGAGCGGGAGCGGCAGCGGGGAGCATGCGGGTATGAGCGAGTAAGTGCACTAACGTTAATACCGGGGGGAGCGTATCTATAAGTATTAATGTGAGTATGAGAGAGTACCTGTGTGAGTACATAGAGCGGGTACGTACCTGTGTGAGTACTAGAAGCGGGTACCCGTCATGTTTCTGATATATCGCAGTCAGTATTAAGACCGTCAAGATGCTGCAGAGCATTGTACCCGAAGTACTTCTATGCTGGGGGTCTGAGAGATACATGTCTTGGTTCTGTTGTGGAGGAGGCCTGCAGGCATTGCATGACTGGGTTCTGTTGTGCAGGAGGCTGCAGAACATTGCATGTCTGGATTCTGTTGTGCAGGAGCCTGCAGAAAATTGCATGTCTGGGTTCTGTTGTGGAGGAGGCCTGCAGAACATTGCAGTTTGGGTTCTTCTGTTGTGGAGGAGGCCTGCAGAGCATTGCATGAATGGGTTCTGTTGTGGAGGGGCCTGCAGAGCATTGCATGACTGGGTTCTTGTTGTGGAGGAGGGCTGCAGAGCATTGCATGACAGGGTTCTGTTGTGGAGGAGGCTGCAGAGCATTGCATGACTGGGTTCTGTTGTGCAGGAGGCCTGCACACCATTGCTCTGACATAGATTGCTTCAAGAGCCTCTGTGTGCTGCAGAGCATTGCCCACACTTTCTTTGCCGAGGTCACATGCAGATTTGAACCAGAAACTGCAGCGCATTAAACCGACTGCTACTTCCTTCTAGAGACTCGCACCCCTCCTCCATGAGAGAGCAGCTGAGCGGTCAGTCTGGGAGACTACCATCTTTATTGGTCAGGATATATCTGTATTCCCTTCCTGCAGTGATGTACAGAGAGGGGTCACCCCATTCATTCACAGATAAAAGCCTCTCTGTGCTCAGACCAGCTGGCGAAGAAAGTTGGTAATCTTAGCTGTGATGGGCAAAACACCTGATGAGTTTCCTCATGGTTTTAATTCTTGGGGTGTGAAAAAAAGTTACTCAAAGTGGGTATAAAAAGGTATTCCACAAATAATCGGTTTATGTCTTCGGATAGTGTGGCTGCACTGTTTATACTAGAAAAAAAAGAGAGAAGACAGCACTAAAAAAAATACCACTCGCGGGTCTTAAAATATTTTCCATTTATTTTGAGCAGCAAAACAAGTTTGATGTTTAGGCCCATGTGCCCTATCGGGTATGTCTGGCTCCTAACTATTGTGGCAGAAGTTTGCATATTATGCAGCCTCATACAGCCCCTATATCATACACCTTTTTGTTTCTGCAAAAGCGGCCTTCAGTATCAATTGGGTACAAAAGTGTATGTATATATGGTGTGTATAAACACACACACTAATATATATATATATTATATATATAATTATAATATATATATATATATATATATAAAATATATTATATATATATATATATATATATATATATATGTGTGTGTGTGTGTGTGTGTGTGTGTGTGTGTGTGTATATATATACAGTGGTCGCAAATCACCAAAAAATCTACGTCGCCCAACAAAAAAATCTATCGCCACCTAGTACCAAAAGGTGCTGCTTGGGCCAATAGGAGCTCGCCACGATGTTAAATCCACTAGCCTGAGGCGTGCAAATGTTAGGTTTGTCGAACACTGTGTATATATATAATATGTGGGGGTGTGTATGATATGTATATATGTATATATGTATATATATATATATATATATATTATTATATATATTATATATATATATATAAACAAACTTATTTTTTCTGTGCAGGAGTACACCACGGGAAAAATTGCGAGGCACGATAACACTTGTTACCCCTTTCTAAACTTGGCACGGTTCTTGCTCCCCCCCCCCCCCACCCCCCCCCCCCCCCCCCCCTTGTCTTGCTGTTTACAGACCTGCCCTCTTCGAATACTGTTTAATCCTCTTAAACCCATTAATACTCTTTGCAATCACAACATCCAATGATAGCGCATGTTGTAGGTAATGATTGTGCAGAATGACCCTGTTCCCTCTTGTTTCATTGTAAGGTTTTGGCCAAGCATGTATTGCAAGACTGTTTGACTGCAACAGTGTCCAGGTTGAAAAGGTTAACCCATGCATTATCACGAGTCTGCACTTGACCAGCACATAGGAAAAATGTTCAGGTTTTCTTGTGTTCAGACGGATGACTGGCAATAATGTAACAAACATATTAATTGTGTTTTTAGTTATTTTTTCAAATTAAAATCGGCGATGTGAAAGTGTGATAGTGCTGAGTACCTTATACCAGTTCTGTTAAAGAAAAAAGGATCTGAATTTAAAAGGCGCACCCTTATTTGATAATACAACACATGTACCGTCTGTTTAAATCTCCTAAAAATGGGGGTCCCATCAGCTGTGCTTTCTTATTTGAAAAGATGATTCTGCATTGAAGCACAGATCTGCTTTTTTGACAAACTTCAGCCACTGTAAAATAGCATGTTTGCTCAGTAAAGGGGCGTTTATGAAATCTTCACCGTGGCACCAGATGAGTAGTGCCTGTGCCCTCATTGAGTACACTCTGCTGGGTGCCGCATTGCTTTTGTTTTAGACTGTAACGCGTTTCATTTCTGCGTCGGGCTGAGCAAGGTACTTTGTCATACATGTGCTGTTTTTATTTTAGTAGGTAAGGACTTGACTGGGCTTCAAGGATAGTTTGCTTAGGCATAATGAGGGTGTGCGGTAGAGAGGCTGGGCCTTGCCAATGCATTATGTTGCAATTGATCGGTCTCTTGCAGACTATGGCAGGGTAAGAATTCAATGACCTTTAAAGTAACGACTCTACTTATTGTAAACTGTAAACAATGAATATTTTCCTCTGACTCTGCTGATTTCAAGCAATATCAGGTTTTTCAGATTGGATGCATACATAATTACTATACAAAAAACAAACACATTTTAGTACTGACAATCAGTCTTATAATCAGAAAGTCGACCATATAGGATCGTTGAAAAACACCTTTTGTTTTTGCATGAAAATGTGTGTTCAAAGAAAATAAATAAATGTTTTTATTTTGTCGGTTCTCTCCGTGTCCTTTTTAGACAGGAGCCAGAAGAAATCGGTCCCGTCACCATGTTATAAACTAACTTTAACAATGATATAAAAATACTTCTAGTTAAAGGTGTCAGGTATGAGTAAAAAAAAACCGACATCAACCACCCAGATGGGACCCTAAACAGGTCACTGGCATTGTGTGCTGACGACACACAAATAATTTCTCAACACCCGACCTTACACCTAACTGTACAAACCAAAGTTTTGAATGTCTCTCTGCTATATCATTCTGGATGGCCCTCCGCCGCGCCTTAAACTCAACATGGCTAAAACAGAGCTCCTCATACTTCCTCCCAAACCTGGCCCTACTACCTCCTCCACATTATGTTGGAACTACGATCATTCACCCAGTAGCCCAAGCACGCTGCTTGGGGTCACACTCGACTCCTCTCTCACATTTGCCCCTCACATTCAAAAATATTCTAAAACCTGTCGCTTTTCCTCCGCAATATAAAAAAGATACGCCCTTTCCTCTGTTGCTCGACTGCTAAAACTCTGACTCAGGCCCTCATTCTCTCCCGTCTGATTACTGTACCTCCTGCTGTCGCTTCCTGCCTCTCACCTGTTCCCCTACAATCTATCCTTAACGCTGCTGCCAGAATCACTCTACTCTTTCCTAGATTCTGTCTCAGCACTCCCCTCATGAAATCCCTCTCTGGCTTCCGATCAAATCCCGCATCTCACACTCCATTCTTCCTCACTTTTAAAGCTTTACACTCTTCTGCCCCTCCTTACATCTCAGCCCTATATTTCTCGTTTGCCACATCCAGACTCTGCGTTCTCTCAAGGATGTCTTCTTTCTACCCCCTTTGTATCTAAAGCCCTCCCCGCCTTAAACTTTTTCATTGATGCCCCCTCACCTCTGGAATGCCCCTTCCCTCAGTACCCGACTAGCACACCTCTCTATCCACCTTTAAGACCCACCTTAAGACCACTTGCTTAAAGAAGCATATGAATAGGACTGTGGCTATTCTGAACACATGGCACATAAAGCTTGGCACCCTGCAGATGCACACCAGAACTCCCTCATCTGTCGTACGTTCTCCCTACCTACCAATTAGACTGTAAGCTCCTCGGAGCAGGGACTCCTCTTCCTTAATGTCTAAGCACTTATTCCATGACTGTTATTTATATTACCTGTTATTTATTGGATTACCACATGTATTACTGCTGTGAAGCGCTATGTACATTAATGGCGCTATATAAATAAAGACATACAATACAATACAATTAGTGGATCTTTCTCCTAGGAGGGATTATTACTTGAAACTTGCCATTGTTCTTGGTTCACTTTGTTACTAGAAGAGACTGCCCTTAAACTCCCTTGCTGCTTGGCATTGGGGCGCAATGCACGACAAAGCTAGAGGTTAGAGGAAGGGAAATCCACTCTTATTTATCATGTCTTCGTACCGGAGTCCGTACCGGAGTCCTGGTATCGAGGACGGCAGCAGTACCATCACGCGACACACGGGGCCTTATTCAGTATACTGAGACGTGTCTCCTGTGCTGGGCAAGACTTGAGTCCCATTCATGTGAATGCAGCTGAGCTCTCTCCAGCACGGTCAGGACCTCTGCACAGCCTATTAAATAGCAGCTGTAGTGTGTTGATATAAATATGAGCTGAACTTTATGAATTGAGGATTTAGTGGGACATTTAAAGAGCTTTGTTCACATATTGGTGTATCCATGACAACAGCGTGAGCCAATCAGGGTGCTGTGTATGAAAGGTTCCCTTGTCATTCAAAACAATAGGGCATTTGTTTAGTGAACCATGTGATTGGTCAGTGTCGTTGGCCAAATTTCTCGTGAAGCATATATAGGTGTATGGGGCATCAGAGGCGGACACTGTAGACCGGTCCGGTGGTCGGGTAATAATATCCTCGCCACAGCTATGATGTGTATTTAGCACGTGCTGAGCTAGAAGACGCCTATAGGGAGAAGAGATTTAAATAATTGTAGGAAGCATGCGTGCTGGAGGCTGCCTTGGTCACATGGAGCTGGCTTGGAGGAACTTGGAATGGCCATGGAAATCTGTTCTAAGTAAGGGGAACGTCCTGCGCCTGCTGCAGGGCGTCTCTGCTTCAGTCGAGGTTGTATGTACCGTATGATAGTAGTATAAAAAATGTGCACAATCTTAGCAAGTTTAAACCCAGACCCACAGTATTGTATATACTGTATTTAACTCTGCCTTTGGCAGGCTACAGGGAATGTGTTCTACTTATACCAGCGGTAAACAAACATAGAAATGAACTGAATGGTCTTATTGGATGTGCGCGGGCGTGTTTGTTTACGGTAATAATACAAAATGAACGTAAGTCATTATGACACTTTATTAGATTGCTGCCATTCAGGCACGGGAGTATTGATGCTTATTACTATCGCAGTATGTTGCCATTCAGGGCATGGGAGTAATTGATGCTTTATTACTATCGCAGTATTGTGCCGTTCAGGCATGGGAGTAATTGATGCTTTATTACTATCGCGTATTGCTGCCGTTCAGCATGGGAGTATTGATGCTTATTACATCGCAGTATTGTTGCCATTCAGGCACAGGAGTAATTGATGCTTTATTCACGAGTATGCTGCCGTTCAGGCATGGAGTAATTGATGCTTTATTACTAGCAGTATTGCTGCCATTCAGGCATGGGGAGTAATTGATGCTTTATTACTATCGCAGTATTGCTGCCATTCAGGCACGGGAGTAATTGATGCTTTATTACTATCGCAGTATTGCTGCCGTTCAGGAATGGGAGGAGTAATTGATGCTTTATTATATCGCAGTATTGTTGCCATTCAGGCACAGGAGTAATTGATGCTTATACTTCGAAGTATTGCTGCCGTTCAGGCACAGGAGTAATTGATGCTTTATTACTATCGCAGTATTGTGCCGTCAGGCACAGGAGTTATTGAGTTTATTACTATCGCAGTATTGCTGCCGTTCAGGAATGGGAGTAATTGATGCTTTATTACTATCGCAGTATTGTTGCCATTCAGGCACAGGAGTAATGATGCTTTATTACTATCGCAGTTATTGTTGGCCATTCAGGCAAGGAGTAATTGATGCTTTATTACTATCGCAGTATTTGTTGCCATCAGGCACAGGAGTAATTGATGCTTTATTACTATCGCAGTATTGTTGCCATTCAGGCACAGGAGTAATTGATGCTTTTTAATATAGCCAGTATTGCTGCCAGTCGGGATGGGAGGAAGTTGATGCTTTATTACTATCGCAGTATTGCTGCCGTTCAGGCACAGGAGGTAGTTAGTAATTGATGCGTAGACTATCGCAGTATTGCTGCCAGTCGGGCATGGGAGTAATTGATGCTTTGGGAGACGGTTTGATGCTGCAGCTTTACGAAAGGTGGAGTTGCCACTGTAAACAAGTTCATGTCAAACATAGATTGTAAGCTCTTCGGGGCAGGGACTCCTTCCCAGTGTTACCTTTGTGCCTGAAGCGCGTATTCCCACGGGGTTATATTATGTCACGTGTTGCCGGCCGTGGGGCCGGGCCGTGGCCCCGGGCCCCGCGCTCCCGCCTCTTTCCTCCTCCTGTCGGCGCCCGGATCCAACGTCTGCCCGACAGGAGAGGGGGCAGCTGGGCAGTCCCTGGGCCAGCGCAGGACCACACCGCTGCACAGGTGGCTCAATCAGATATCCTTAAAGCCTGACCTGTTGGTGGCTCTTGGGAACTGGCGCTGGCCACTCCCTGCTGTACCCTTTTCCTGCTGGGAAAGGTTTAAGGAGTAATACTCTGCAGGTGTCGGACACGCACAATTGGACAGCAGACCAGAACCAGCTAGTTGTAAAATCCCACACCCAATTTGAGTCGTGGCTTTCTCAGAATTAGCATAGCCTTGTGTCAATCCCAAACATGTTTAATTCCCTCACTGTTTATCCTCTAGAGCCTCAGCTGGGAGAATGTTCCATGAATGCACCCCCCTTTCTATGTAGTACTTCCTCCCACCCCACACCTTCAGCCTCTTGTTCTGAGATCAAAGAAGCCGTTCCCTGCAGGTTTTCTCTGCCCAGGTCATAGAAGGAAGAACTTTCCTTCGCAGTAAATGTTCCCAGGGACGCTGGAACCTGTGAGAGCCGGGGGTAGAGTTGCACAATCTCCCCCAGTAACAAACTTCCTTTACAGACACGCCAAGTCAATTGTTAACCAGTTCTGCAGGATCCATGGCCAGTAATGACATAACTTTGACCCAGAGGCTGTAAACGCGCCTTCTCACTGTGGCCCAATATGGTCTAACGACTGATCTGTGGAAACACGCGGCCCTCTCGCCAATTATATTTCTTTATATTCTGAACCAGGTGCTCCCCAGAACTGTAAGTACACTATGGTTCAACCAGTGTCCCCCAGAACGTAATTACACTATGGTTCACCAGTGTCCCAGAACTGTAATACACTATGGTTCAACCAGTGTCCCCCAGAACTGTAAGTACCTATGTTCAACCAGTTGTCCCCAGAACTGTAAGTACACTATGGTTCAACCAGTGTCCCCCAGAACTGTAAGTACACCTATGGTTCAACCAGTGTCCCCCAGAACTGTAAGCCAATATGGTTCAACCAGTGCCCCAGAAATGTAAGCACACTATGGTTCAACCAGTGTCCCCCAGAGACTGTAAGTAACTATGGGTCAACCAGTTGTCCCCCAGAACTGTAAGCACACTATGTTCAACCAGTGTCCCCCAGAACTGTAAGTACACTTGGTTCAACCAGTGTCCCCCGAACTGTAGAACAACTATGGTTCAACATGTGCCCCAGACTGTACACACTATGGTTCAACCAGTGTCCCCAGAACTGTTAATGCACACTATGGTTTCAACCAGTGTCCCCAGAACTGTAAGTACACTATGGTTCAACCAGTGTCCCCAGAACTGTAAGTACATATGGTTCAACCAGTGTCCCCCAGAACTGTAAGCACACTATGGTTCAACCAGTGTCCCGACTGTAAGTACACTATGGTTCAACCAGTGTCCCCCAGATTCAGATAATGGCATTCAATTGGTTACGGCAGCGGTGCGCAAACTGGGGGGGGGGGGGGGGGGGCGGTTACAGAGGCCCCGCGCTGAGAACGTGAGGCCTCTATAAATTTACTTCGGCTTCAGTCCACACGTCTCCATGGAAACGGGGCGTCAAATGCCGCGTTACCATGGAGACTGACGCCGTGGGTGATGTGATGTCACATGACCCCACAGCATCATTTAACGCTTCATTGGAGGTAAGGGGGGCGCGACCGAGGAGGAGAGCGGGGAGGCACACCGCAGGACGTGTTGCGCACCCCTCGTTACGGATTACTTTGAAAAATGTAGACATTTTAGAACTTAAGAAGATCCATCTACAGGGGGGTGGGGTATTATAAGAGTATTTCTTGTTTCACACCAATAACTCCTATTTATGTCCCTCCTGCCACAAGAACAAATCGTGGTGTTTAGCATGCAGTGAGGAAGTATCCGACACGTTCTCGGCTGCAGGATGTCTCCCAATGCCAGTGGGCTGTAATATCTGCTGCTTGGGCGTCCTGTCGTAACACCTCTATGTAAATCGTGACGAGAACGGGTTATAAGCGGCCGTGGCGGCGTGTCCGCCCCTCGGAACGTGGCGCTCACTTGTTGAAGATTGTCCTGTCTTGCTGCTGTTATACCCGTTTCTCTTCATGCTAAACGCGCCGGGAGATCCGCAGAACGCGGGCGGCGCCTCAAATCTTTCCAAGGGCCGCTTTTAGAAATGATGAAACCAGGGGCGGCCAACTCCAGTCTTCAAGGACCAACCAACAGGTCAGGTTTTCAGGATATCCCTCTCAGCGCAGGTGGCTCAGTCCTTTGACTGAGCTCTTGTGCTGAAGCTGTGATATCCTGAAAACCTGACCTGTTGGGGCTTGAGGACTGGCGTTGAGCCCTGCTGTAATGTCTCATGTTTAGTGAGTGTGAAGAACGGTAACTCGGTAGTGTGGCACACCGCGTTCCTCACCCTCCCTCTCCCTCTGCCCCAGGTAGGATGATGATGGCACAGATGGGCTTGGTGGTGGGGTGGGACAGTCGTTCTGCCTTCTACTTCATTCCTCAATACACAAGGTGGAAGAAGGGCACCGGCTGTTTATTAGGTACTGGTGATTACAGGTACTGTGTATTACAGGTACTGTGCTCAGGCCCGCTCCAACCTGTCCCGCCCTCGCTTGCCAGGTGACCGTGACCATGCGGACTCCCACACTGCAGGCCCGCAGCACGCGCTGCGTACGCTTCATGTCCTGGTCCCGTACCCTTAATGTGGAAAGAATGATGCAGCAATCCCAGTGGCGGTGATCAGGCCTAATTGGTGGGATTGTACTTTAAAAATTTTTTTAATGGTAAATACTTTCAAAGAAAACTAATACTCGCGTAAGGCAGAAGGACGCCGCGTCAGAGAAGAGACGCCGCGTAAGGCAGAAGACGCCGCGTAAGGCAGAAGACGCCGCGTCGGCAGAAGGACGGGTCAGCAGAAGACGCCGGTCAGGCAGAAGGACGCCCGTCAGGCAGAAGGACGCCGCGTCAGGCAGAAGGACGCCGCGTCAGGCGAAGGAACCGCGTCAGCAAGACGCCGCGCAAGGCGAGACGACGCGCAAGGCAGAAAGGACGCCGGCGCCAGGCAGAAGGACGCCGCGCCAGGCAGAAGGACCCAGCCAGGCGAAGGACGCCGCGTCAGGCAGAAGGACGCCGCGTCAGGCAGAAGGACGCCGCGTCAGGCAGAAGGACGCCGCGCAAGGCAGAAGGACGCCGCGTAAGCCAGTGGGGCTGTAGCTGTATAATAAGGTCGTTCTTCACATAGTGTTGGTAAAGACACTTACGGAGGACATAGAAATTGAGCTCTGATAAGAACCACGTGGCCGCCCACTTATATCCGCTGTGCCACGTTTCTTTCATATCTGGGACCCCCCTGTGTCTAGCCCAACCCTTTCCAACTCGCTGTTAAACCTTTACCACCACTGCTGGGGAGCGTTTCCACCCATCCACCCCCCTGTCTGTGAAGGACTTCTCCTCAATCTTCCTCAAGCCTCCCGTTGGGGTTATAGCACGTAACATACGCTGAGCGCAGAGGTTCCCGTGTTTCTGTACAGGGGGTGTCCTTCCCTACACGGGGTGTCCTTCCCTACACGGGGTGTCCTTCCCTACACGGGGTGTCCTTCCCTACACGGGGTGTCCTTCCCTACACGGGGTGTCCTTCCCTACACGGGGTGTCCTTCCCTGCACGGCCTCACTAATGTCATTCAATGTCCTTTCCCTTTTCTGCTAGAGGGGGGGCGTTGCTGAGCAGCCCCAGCGGACCCGGCTTCCATATCATGTTCCCATTCATCACCTCCTTCCGATCTGTACAGGTGAGTGTCCACTAACCACTAATCCAGGGGGCTCCACTCCAGTCCTCAAGAACCCCCCCCCCCCCCAACAGGTCGGTTTTCAGGATATCCCAGCTTCACAGGGGATTCAGCTGTTAGTGGAGGCGGGTTACAGTGTTAGTGGATGGCGGACAGTGTTAGTTGAGCGGGATTACAGCTGGTAGTGGGAGCGGGTTACAGCTGTTAGTGAGGCGGGATTACAGCTGTTAGTGGAGGCGGGATTACAGCTGTTAGTGGAGGCGGGATTACAGCTGTTAGTGGAGGCGGGATTACAGCTGTTAGTGGAGGCGGGATTACAGCTGTTAGTGGCGGGATCAGCTGTTGTGGCGGGATTACAGTGTTAGTGGAGGCGGGATTACAGCTGTTAGTGAGGCGGGATTCAGCTGTTAGTGGAGGCGGGGGATTACAGCTGTTACTGGAGGGGCGGGATTACAGCTGTTAGTGGAGGCGGGATTACAGCTGTTACTGGAGGGGCGGGATTACAGCTGTTACTGGAGGGGCGGGATTACAGCTGTTACTGGAGGGGCGGGATTACAGCTGTTAGCTGTAGGGGCGGATACAGCTGTACTGGAGGGGCGGGATTACAGCTGTTACTGGAGGGGGCGGGATTACAGCTGTTACTGGAGGGGCGGGATTACAGCTGTTACTGGAGGGCGGGATTACAGCTGTTACTGAGGGGGCGGGATTACAGCTGTTACTGGAGGGGGCGGGATTCACTGTACTTGGAGGTCGGATTAAGCTGTACTGGAGGGGGCGGATATACAGCTGTTACTGGGGCGGGATTACAGCTGTTACGGAGCGGGATTCAGCTGTAGTTGCAGCTAGGGGATATAGGTTTAAATTGGCCGCCAGAAGATGCTGGGTCACGCTGTGGTTAACCTGGACTAGGAAAGGTCCGCTGTGTGCCTGCCTTATAGTAGAGGAGGTGTGGTGTAGCGGTTAAGGTGTTTCTACCCTAAATAAAGACGTTTGTGAGTTCTATTTCAGCCTTGTGTGCTTATATACTCATTAATCCGCCTGGAGGGTTGGAATGTTGAATATAATTGTTCTGTTCCTGTGTGGACGTTTCCTCTTGCGTTTGCACCGCTATGACAGGCTGAATGTGACGCTCGTTGGCACGTAAGAGTGCTGTGTAAATGCCAGTGGGAATGGGTGAGGCTGGGTGTGACACTGCTGTTATGAGCGGGCGTAAAGGGACGCCTACTTAATTAACACTTGATGCTGCTGAAAGCCCCAGCAAGGCACAGCTTCCTCCAGCAGCAAAGGGGTTAAAATCCGTTGGTTTGGCTAATATGATCTGTAGAAGTGAAGACTACACATCGGGCGCGTTCTCACATGGAAGGTAACATGCGCAAACACGGTAATTACTTCTGTGCTTTTTTTTTAGACAACGCTGCAGACGGATGAGGTGAAAAATGTACTGTGGAACCAGGTGTGTGCCTCTCTCCCCCCCCCCCCCCTCCCGCGCAGGGTAACCTAGGGGCAAGAGGCTTTACCCCCAAATGGCTTGGGTTCCAGTGTCTGCCATAGGTCCCACATCCTTGTGTAACAGCCAATCTCCCCTCAATCATATGGTAACACGGACAAAAAAAAGGGTCCCACGACCTTGCCCCTTCCGTAAGGTAGGGGTGCTCAACTCCAGCCCTGAAGCCACCCCCAGGCGGAGGACGGGTGTTGAGCACCCACAGGACAGGGTAATTCAACGGCCCTATCACGCTTGTGAATGAGGGCCACTTCCCATCTCGTGCCCGTTATCCTCTGCGCCTTGTCATCCTGCGGCGGACGCGCTTGTATCGTGGCCACCTTTGGCACATTTCTCGCGTTACTATCGTGAGACGTCGTTAATTGTTATCTATCCCGCTGCGTGAAAAGAGCAAATGGCGCCCGCCTCGTGTTTGATGAATGATGATGATTATTATTATTCTTATTTTCAGTGGAGGCGTCATGAATCTATTATTTGACCGCATTGAGGTGGTTTAATATGCGACTCCGTCAGCAGGTTAGTATGGCTCTGTGCCGCGATGCGAGGACTTTCTGGCGCCTCTGTGTGCCCGAAGCGAGGGTTTCTGGCCCCTGTGTCCCGCGACGCGAGGGTTTCTGGCCCCTGTGTGCCCGCGACGCGAGGGTTCTGGCCCCTGTGGCCGCGACGCGAGGGTTTTCTGGCGCCTCTCTTGCCCGATGCGAGGGTTCTTGGCGCCTCTCTGTGCCGCGATGTCGAGGGTTTCTGGCGCCTCTCTGTGCCAGCTACGCGAGGGTTTTCTGTCGCCTCTCTGTGCCCGCTACGCAGGGTTTTCTGTCGCCTCTCTGTGCCCGCGAGCGAGGGGTTTCTGTCGCATCTCTGTGCCCTCCACGGAGGGTTCTGGCGCCTCTATGTTGCCCTCCACGCGAGGGTTTCTGGCGCCCTCTGTGCCCGCCACGCCAGGGTTTCTGGCGTCTCTCTGTGCCCCCACGCGAGGCTTTTCTGTCGCCTCTATGTGCCTCCACACGAGGGTTTCTGTCGCCTCTGTGCCCTCCACGCGAGGGTTTCTGGCGCCTCTGTGCCCAGCCACGCCAGGGTTTTCTGGCTCCTGTGCCCGCTACGGAGGGTTTCTGGCGCCTCTGTGCCCGCCACGCGAGGTTCTGGACACGAATTATTGCGGGCTTTATGTAAATTTAGAAAACAGTTTAAATTCAGGCTAAGCTGGAAAAAGATGGGTTAATAACCCCTACAATAACCTGTGCATTTGGCAGTGGGAGTCACTTGGTAGTGAGACCGTGGCACGTCACAATTTCTCCCTGTGCATCAAGCACAAAATTAGACTGTTAGCTCTTGGGACATCTCATGCCCGCGTACATGTTGGCGTTTATAAGAAATAAATATTGTATCGTCTTCGAGCACCGGTTATTGGGGTAACATCTGTACGGCACAAAGCAGAAGGAAAAAGCAGCGTTTTAAATCCCAGCCGTGTTTAAACACATGTGGCACATCAGCGTCCGAATGTGGGGATGAATACACACACCGCCGCTGCCGCCCCTGCTGTGGGGTGATTATGTGAGCGCCTGATACGGCTAATTGCTCTATGCAGATTCTACTGCTATTTTCAGGTAACACTGCAGTCTCTCCTCCAAGGACTTGTCAAATCTAATATTGGTATTGTGCCCGTGTACCTCCTGTGTATAAATGCCCTCTCCCTGGTGGGCTCCTCCCCCTGTGATAAATGCCTCATCCTGGGGGCACCATCCCCCTTGTATAAATGCCTCTCCCTGTGGGCACCCGTTTGTATAAATGCCCTCTTCCTGTGGCACCCCCCACCCCCCATCCCCTTATAAAATACCCTCACCCCCTTGGTCAACCCCCCCTGTGTATATAATGCCCTCTCCTGGTGGCGCCGGCCTGGTCCCCCTTGCCCTCTTCTGGGGGGCACCCTCCCGTGTATAAATGCCCTCTCCTGGTGGGCACCGAGTGCCCCCCTGCACGTCTTGTCCATTAGCCTCTTTCTGTGGGGCAATCCGGGTCCCGCCTTGGGAAGCCACTCCCTCCAGGATAGCAACTGGGATCCCGTTTGCTGACCGCCCCCTCTCCTGTGTCTGTCCCATTTCCCTCCTCCATGGTGGGCTCCTCCCCCTGTGCCTGGTCCCATTGCCCTCTCCCTGGTGGGCTCCTCCCCCTGCGCCTGGTCCCATTGCCTTCTGTCTCCCCGCAGTGTTCGATATCGTACGGAACTACACGGCCGATTATGACAAGACGCTGATCTACAACAAAATCCACCATGAGCTGAACCAGTTCTGCAGCTCGCACACCCATGCAGGAGGTCTATATCGAGCTGTTCGGTGAGTGTCCGGCACGAAGAAACCCAGGCTTTTACTGTGTATTGGTTTGTCTGCATCAACCCCAACTTCCACCCACGGCGCCTATATCCCCCTGCTCTGGATGCGGCATTCTAATGTATATAAAACGTCAAAGTATCCCACAGGACAGCACCGAATCTTCCAAAAACAGGGCACACATTTATCAAAATATAATGTATTTCCTGATAGACAACGGAGCGCCCGACTAAAACATCTAAAACCAGGTCACCCTTACTCTACCTACGCCCCTACTACTCCCCCGTATCTCATCCTCTACGTCCTCATCTTCCCCTGGCGTACGACATGTCACAAAAGAACAAAACAAACCTGAAAGCGGCAAACATCCCCCCCCTCCCCCTGGCAACTCCCCCACCACCCCGGTCCCTCCCCCCCAGTCCCACCAAAGCTCGCGCAGCCTCACACCCCCAAGACACGACGCCCCTTCACCACCCCCAACACCACACACCGTTGCAGGCCTCCCCTCCCCGTTAACTACCATCCTTCAAGGGGTTCTCCGACTAAAGCTCCCCACCTCACAGTCACTAACCACATCGGCCCGACAATCCGGAGCGAAGGTCGCACCAAAACCCACTAAATCCGGGGGCCTCCCACCCCAGGACCCCTCCCCCCCCTCCCATCCCCCCCCCCCCCCCTAGCCTCTCCGCACCCCACTCCTCCCCCCCCTCCCCCCCCCCCCCCCTCCCTTTCCCCCCTCCCCCCTCACGCCCAGACCTTACTAGTGAGATCGCGAGCATTATGATTGTGAAGCGCTTCATATGAGTATTGAACAGAAGCTCGATCAGTCTTATTAGTGATAGCGCGAGCGTATGAGTAGTGAGAGCGCCGACAGTATGAGTAGTGAGATGCGCGAGAAGTATGAGTATTGAGAGCTCTAGCAGGTATGAGTCGTAAGCGCGAGCAGTATGAGTATGAGAGCGCGAGCATTATGATATAGTGAGAGCCGCGAGCAGTAACATGCAGTAGTGAGAGCGCGAGCATTATGAGGTAGTGAGGCGCGAGCGTATGAATAGTGAGAGACGCGGAGCAGTATGAGTCGTGAGAGCGTCAGATCAGTACTATATAAAGAGCGCGAGCAAGTATAAGTATTAAGCGCCGCAGAAACATCCTCACGAGGTAAACCCTACCCGGACACTGCATATAGTACAGAACAAATCACACCACTCTATACTGCTAATATAGCAGCACATGTGCCCATAATACATGTCAATATATAGAGGTTAGAGTACTCACTCTCACCGCCGTCTGCAGCACATCCTCCGAAAGAACATGTCCGCACTCCGGGTGTGCAGAGTGCGAAAATGGCATGTCGTCGCTGATGAGCGCAGACATTTGGAGCCTGTGGGCGTCTCTTTGACCGCTACACCACCACTTTTTGGTATATTGATCGGGGCTGTGTTGAATGTGCTATACTCTATATACTGGTGTGTGTGTGGTGTGTGTGTGGTGTGTATGTGTGTGGTGTGTGTGTGTGGTCCCTTTTCTATCTACGTGCAGATTACCACCAGTATTTGTTTGCAGAAGTATTGACCTAAAATAATGTCATAAAAGGTTGAATGCAGCGGCTGTGTGAAGCGCCAATAACAGTGCACAGAAAGCGCTTTCGTGTGTCTTTGTGTTTGTGTGTTTGTACAGATCAGATAGATGAGAACCTGAAACTCTCGCTGCAGGAGGAACTCGAACCGTTATGGCCCCGACCACTATACACGTAACTGGCCTCCCCCCCGCCCTCACCCCATACAGGTAAGGAACTGTAAGTACACTATGGTTCAACCAGTGTCCCCCAGAACTGTAAGCACACTATGGTTCAACCAGTGTCCCCCAGAACTGTAAGCACACTATGGTTCAACCAGTGTCCCCCAGAACTGTAAGTACACTATGGTTCAACCAGTGTCCCCCAGAACTGTAAGCACACTATGGTTCAACCAGTGTCCCCGGCTCGTTTAAAGGGGCGTTTATGAAATCTTCCCCGTGGCACCAGATGAGTAGTGCCCGTGCCCTCATTGAGTACACTCTGCTTGGTGCCGCATTGCTTTTGTTTTAGACTGTAACGCGCTTTCATTTCTGCAGTCGGGCTGAGCAAGTTACTTTGTCATACTGTGCTGTTTTTATTTTAGAGTAAGGACTTTGACTGGGCTTCAAGGATAGTTTGCTTAGGCATAATGCAGGGTGTGCGTAGAGAGGCTGGGCCCTTGCCAATGCATTATGTTGCAATTGATCGGTCTCTTGCAGACTATGGCAGGGTAAGAATTCAATGACCTTTAAAGTAACGACTCTACTTATTTAACCTGTAAACAATGAATATTTTCCTCTGACTCTGCTGATTTCAAGCAATATCAGGTTTTTCAGATTGACATGCATACATAATACTATACAAAAAACAACATTTTAGTACTGACAATCAGTCTTATAATCAAGAAAGTCGACCATATAGAGATCGTGAAAAACACCTTTTTGTTTAGCATGAAAATGTTGTTCAAAGAAAATAAATAAATGTCCTTTTTATTTTGTCGGTTCTCTCCGTGTCCTTTTTAGACAGGAGCCAGAAGAAATCGGTCTCCGCTCACCATGTTTATAAACTAACTTTAAACAATGATATAAAAATACTTCTAGTTAAAGGTGTCAGGTATGAGTAAAAAAAACCGACATCAACCACCCAATGGGACCCCTTAAACAGGTCACTGGCATTGTGTGCTGACGAACACAAATATATTTCTCACACCCACCTTACACCTACTGTAACAACCAAAGTTTCTGAATGTCTCTCTGCTATTCATCCTGGATGGCCCTCCCGCGCCTTAAACTCAACATGGCTAAAACGAGCTCCTCATACTTCCTCCCAACCTGGCCCTACTACCCCTTCCACATTACGTTGGAACTACGATCAATTCACCAGTAGCCCAAGCACGCTGCTTGGTCACACTCGACTCCTCTCTCACATTTGCCCCTCACATTCAAAACATTTCTAAAACCTGTCGCTTTTTCCTCCGCAATATAACAAAGATACGCCCTTTCCTCTGTTGCTCGACTGCTAAAACTCTGACTCAGGCCCTCATTCTCTCCCGTCTTGATTACTGTAACCTCCTGCTGTCCGCCTTCCTGCCTCTCACCTCTCCTCCTACAATCTATCCTTAACGCTGCTGCCAGAATCACTCTACTCTTTCCTAGATCTGTCTCAGCATCTCCCCTCATGAAATCCTCTCCTGGCTTCCGATCAAATCCCATCTCCACACTCCATTCTTCTCCTCACTTTTAAAGCTTTACACTCTTCTGCCCCTCCTATAATCTCAGCCCTAATTTCTCGTTATGCACCTCCAGACTCTTGCGTTCTTCTCAAGGATGTCTTCTTTCACCCCCTTTGTATCTAAAGCCCTCTCCCGCCTAAACCTTTTTCATTGACTGCCCCTCACCTCTGGAATGCCCTTCCCCTCAGTACCCGAACACCCTCTCTATCCACCTTTAAGACCCACCTTAAGACAACACTTGCTTAAAGAAGCATATGAATAGGACTGTGGCTATTCTGAACACATGGCACATAAAGCTTGGCCCCTGCAGATGCACTTACCAGAAACTCCCTCCTACTGTCTCTGTACGTTCTCCCTACCTACCAATTAGACTGTAAGCTCCTCGGAGCAGGGACTCCTCTTCCTTAATGTCTAAAGCACTTATTCCCATGATCTGTTATTTTATTACCTGTTATTTATTGGATTACCACATGTATTACTGCTGTGAAGCGCTATGTACATTAATGGCGCTATATAAATAAAGACATACAATACAATACATTAGTGATCTTTCCTCCTAGGAGGGATTATTACTTGAAACTTGCCATTGTTCTTGGTTCACTTTGTCTAGAAGAGACTGCCCCTTAAACTCCTTTGCTGCTTGGCATTGGGGGCAATGCACGACACAGCTAGAGGTTAGAGGAAGGGAAATCCACCTCTTATTTACTCATGTCTTCCGTACCGGAGTCCGTACCGAGTCCTGGTATCGAGGACGGCAGCAGTACCATCACGCGACACACGGGGCCTTATTCAGTATACTGAGACGTGTCCTCCCTGTGCTGGGCAAGACTTGAGTCCCATTCATGTGAATGCAGCTGAGCTCTCTCCACACGGTCAGGACCTCTGCACAGCCTATTAAATAGCAGCTGTAGTGTGTTGATATAATATGAGCTGAACTTTAATGAGGAGGATTTAGTGGGACATTTAAAGAGCTTTGTTCACATATTGGTGTATCCATGACAACAGCGTGAGCCAATCAGGGTGCTGTGTATGAAAGGTCTCCCTTGTCATTCAAAACAATAGGGCATTTGTTTAGTGAACCATTGTGATTGGTCAGTGTCGTTGGCCAAATTTCTCGCTGAAGCATATATAGGTGTATGGGGCATCAGGGCGGACACTGTAGACCGGGTCCGGGGTAATAATATCCTCGCACAGCTGATGTATTTAGCCATGTGCTGAGCTAAGAGACGCCTTATAGGGAGAAGAGATTAAATATCTGTAGGAAGCATGCGTGCTGGAGGCTCCTCTGGTCACATGGAGCTGGCTGCTGGAGAGGAACTTGGAACTGGCCATGGAAATCTGTTCTAAGTAAGGGGAACGTCCTGCGCCTCTGCAGGGCGTCTCTGCTTCAGCTCGGAGGTAATGTACCGTATGATAGTAGTAATAAAAAATGTGCACAATCTTAGCAAGTTTAAAACCCAGACCCACAGTATTGTATATACTGTATTTAACTCTGCCTTCTGGCAGGCTACAGGGAATGTGTCCTCACTTATACCAGCGTAAACAAACATAGAAATGAACTGAATGTCTTATTGGATGTGCGCGGGGCGTGTTTGTTTACGGTAATAATACAAAATGAACGTAAGTCAATATTGACCTTTATTGTATTGCTGCCATCAGGCACGGGAGTAATTGATGCTTTATACTATCGCAGTATTGTTGCCATTCAGGCTGGGAGTAATTGATGCTTTATTACTATCCAGTATTGCTGCCGTTCAGGCATGGGGTAATTATGCTTTATTACTACGCAGTATGCTGCCGTTCAGCATGGGGTAATTGATGCTTTATTACTATCGCAGTTATGTTGCCATTCAGGCACAGGAGTAATTGATGCTTTTACTATCGCAGTATGCTGCCGTTCAGGCATGGGAGTAATTGATGCTTTATTACTATCGCAGTATTGCTGCCATTCAGGAGGGAGTAATTGATGCTTTATTACTATCGCAGTATTGCTGCCATTCAGGCACGGGAGTAATTGATGCTTTATTACTATCGCAGTATTGCTGCCGTCAGGAATGGGAGTAATTGATGCTTTATACATCGCATTATTGTGCCATTCAGGCACAGGAGTAATGATGCTTTATTCTACGCGCAGTATTGCTGCCGTTCAGGCACAGGAGTAATTGATGCTTTATTACTATCGCAGTATTGTGTGCCGTTCAGGCACAGGAGTAATTGATGCTTTATTACTATCGCAGTATTGCTGCCGTTCAGGAAATGGAGTAATTGATGCTTTATTACTATCGCAGTATTGTTGCCATTCAGGACAGGAGTAATTGATGCTTTATTACTATCGCAGTATTGTTGCCATTCAGGCACAGGAGTAATTGATGCTTTATTACTATCGCAGTATTGTTGCCATTCAGGCACAGGAGTAATTGATGCTTTATTACTATCGCAGTATTGTTGCCATTCAGGCACAGGAGTAATTGATGCTTTATTACTATCGCAGTATTGCTGCCAGTCGGGCATGGGAGTAATTGATGCTTTATTACTATCGCAGTATTGCTGCCGTTCAGGCACAGGAGTAATTGATGCTTTATTACTATCGCAGTATTGCTGCCAGTCGGGCATGGGAGTAATTGATGCTTTGGGAGACGGTTTGATGCTGCAGCTTTACGAAAGGTGGAGTTGCCACTGTAAACAAGTTCATGTCAAACATAGATTGTAAGCTCTTCGGGGCAGGGACTCCTTCCCAGTGTTACCTTTGTGCCTGAAGCGCGTATTCCCACGGGGTTATATTAGTCACGTGTTGCCGGCCGTGGGCCGGGCCGTGGCCCCGGGCCCCGGCTCCCGCCTCTTTCCTCCTCCTGTCGGCGCCCGGATCCAACGTCTGCCCGACAGGAGAGGGGGCAGCTGGGCAGTCCCTGGCCAGCGCAGGACCACAACCGTGCACAGGTGGCTCAATCAGATATCCTAAAGCCTGACCTGTTGGTGGCTCTGGGAACTGGCGCTGGCCACTCCCTGCTGTACCCTTTTCCTGCTGGGAAAGGTTTAAGGAGTAATACTCTGCAGGTGTCGGACACGCACAATTGGACAGCAGACCAGAACCAGCTAGTTGTAAAATCCCACACCCAATTTGAGTCGTGCTTTCTCAGAATTAGCATAGCCTTGTGTCAATCCCAAACATGTTTAATTCCCTCACTGTTATCCTCTAGAGCCTCAGCTGGGAGAATGTTCATGAATGCACCCCCCTTTCTATGTAGTACTCCTCCCACCCCACACCTTCAGCCTCTTGTTCTGAGATCAAAGAAGCCGTTCCCTGCAGGTTTTCTCTGCCCAGGTCATAGAAGGAAGAACTTTCCTTCGCAGTAAATGTTCCCAGGACGCTGGAACCTGTGAGAGCCGGGGTAGAGTTGCACAATCTCCCCCAGTAACAAACTTCCTTTCAGACACGCCAGTCAATTGTTAACCAGTTCTGCAGGATCCATGGCCAGTAATGACATAACTTTGACCCAGAGGCTGTAAACGCGCCTTCTCACTGTGGCCCAATATGGTCTAACGACTGATCTGTGGAAACACGCGGCCCTCTCGCCAATTATATTTCTTTATATTCTGAACCAGGTGCTCCCAGAACTGTAAGTACTATGGTTCACAGTGTCCCCCAGAAGTAATACACTATGGTTCACCAGGTCCCCAGAACTGTAATACACTATGGTTCAACCAGTCCCCCAGAACTGTAAGTACACTATGGTTCAACAGTTCCCCCAAGACACTGTAAGTACACTATGGTTCAACCAGTGTCCCCCAGAACTGTAAGTACACTATGGTTCAACCAGTGTCCCCCAGAACTGTAAGCCATATGGTTCAACCAGTGCCCCAGAATGTAAGCACACTATGGTTCAACCAGTGTCCCCCAGAACTGTAAGTAACTAGGTCAACCATGTCCCCCAGAACTGTAAGCACATATGTTCAACCAGTGTCCCCCAGAACTGTAAGTAACACTTGGTTCAACCAGTGTCCCCCGAACTGTAAGACACTATGGTTCAACCATGTCCCCAGAATGTAACACACTATGGTTCAACCAGTGTCCCCAGAACTGTTAATGCACACTATGGTTCAACCAGTGTCCCCAGAACTGTAAGTACACTATGGTTCAACCAGTGTCCCCAGAACTGTAAGTACATATGGTTCAACCAGTGTCCCCAGAACTGTAAGCACACTATGGTTCAACCAGTGTCCCGAACTGTAAGTACACTATGGTTCAACCAGTGTCCCCCAGATTCAGATAATGGCATTCAATTGGTTACGGCAGCGGTGCGCAAACTGGGGGGGGGGGGGGGGGGGGC